>JAOBAT010011981.1:0-10197 GCA_026413305.1 Hydrozoanthus tunicans | reverse complement strand
GCCATTGATAGTTTTGAATGAGAGAAGAAGAAGTTTAAAGTCAATTCTTTCTCTTATTGGTAGCCAGTGGAGAGAGCAGAGAACGGGCATGACATGAAATTAATAAATGGACTAGTTATTCGTGTATAAAATTGTTTTATATACTAACATATGAATAGAATAACTAATTCAGAATCTAAAGTTTTTGTTGACTTCTGTTTTAAACAGAGGAAATTATGTCGAAAAATAATGAAACACTACTTAGTGGTTAAGAGAAATGCTAGCATTAAATATGCAAAATTTCGAGGAAACATGTATGGGTTTATGCTCTAATGAGTAAATTAAACTTTATAGGAGTTGTGACAGCTTTGCTGATTTAGGTACAAAATGTCCCTGTAATTTCAACTAAATTTCTTATAAAATGAAGAACGAAATGAAATGAACTTCATTTACATTTCTTTTTACCACTAATGTATGGAGAAACGATTATGAATGTTGAAATTTTAGCAGTTATGATTTTCTTATTTCTATCACTCAGAAATGCCACTTGTTCCAAAATTTAAATTTGAAAGGTGTAACATATAGGAGGAGCTATATCATTTTTAGCACAGGTCCTTGTTTAAGAAAAGTTAGTATAAAAAAATGGTTTCTGTGTGTACACACCCTGGTGAATAGTAAACACTTGGGAGGTAATTAAGAGAGCATTGAAGATTGCAATTTTTATTTTTCATGTAAAAGAACAGTTCTTTTGTTATAGATACTGCTTGAGACTATAGTTTAAGCCCCATAACCTAAATTACCGCCGCCTGGTTAGCCAAGTTGGTAAGGCGCCAGTCTATCGTGCGAGAGGCCTGGGTTTGACTCCCGGTGCCGGACCCTCACTCAGGGTCTTAAAATAACTGAGGAGAAGGTGCTGCCTTTGCTCCAACATCTGCAAATGGTTAGACCTTCGCATCTTCTCGGATAAAGACGTTAAACCGTAGGCCCTCGGAGTCCAGTAATTGGGTTGTAAAACCTGTTGGGTTCTCCAACTACCTAAGAGTAGTGAAGCTAAATAAAAAAAAAATTACCATTAAGTGAAACCGAAATTACTATGGGTCATCGAGGTTTTCAGTTAGGGGTTAAAACTGCAGCAAATGCATGAGACTAATCAGTTGAATTGCTTCAAGTTTGTGAGATTCTTGAGTTACTGAGGGCTTTGAGTCATTAGGGTTCAACTGTATAACAAAAGTATGTGTTGAAGAAAGGGTAAACTATTCTCCCAAGTACAGCACACAAACATATTTTCCAGCTTATCGAGTGTTCTATCAACCTCCCAAGTGTTGATATCAGGTTATGTAAACAAGAAAATCGTTTTGTATTTTTTCATAAATAAATAATGAACAAAGGAAAAACAGGAGTTGTTACCTTATGATAATTATTCTCATGTAAGATGGTTTTTCGCCCAATCAGAGCATGCTTGCTAAACAGCTAATTATTTTAGGAATACTTTTATTAGTATAGATTTCTTTTTGATTTTATTTTAAAAAGTTGTTGAGATAAATTAACTTAGGATTTATGTTTTTCTCACCTTGACATGTTTCATGGTTGCCTTTTCCAATTCCATGTAACCAGATGGTGCCATTGATGCCGAGAGGAGTAATGTAACTGATCTAGTTAGTAGCATGGATCCCTCAGGTCAGTCATCATTAGAACTGTAAAATGCACTCTTGAAACAATTGTTATTATTATAGTTGGTACTTTACAGTAAGTAATTAAATAATAATTAAATAATATTGCAAGCATTTTTAACAGATCTATACTTGTAACATTGTGAGCTCTGATTTTGTAGGTTGAAATAGCTGCTAAAAAAAACAGAAACATTGCAACCCCTTTTTTTTTACTTTTTTTTCTTCTCTTGGAAAAACTCTTCTTCAGATAAAGTGTGGGTATGATAATTTTTGTGGTGCAATTAGTGCTTTTGATCACATTTTGATGACCTACAAGGTATGAACACAATCAGCAATAAGAGATGCGTAATTAAATAATAATTAAATAATAATGCAAGCATTTTTAACAGATCTATACTTGTAACATTGTGAGCTCTGATTTTGTAGGTTGAAATAGCTGCTAAAAAAAACAGAAACATTGCAACCCCTTTCATTTTTTACTTTTTTTTCTTCTCTTGGAAAAACTATTCTTCAGATAAAGTGTGGGGATAATAATTTTTATGGTCCAGTTAGTGCTGTTGATCACATTGTTGCAAAGACTTTTTGTACAAAGGTTTGGCATAAAAGCCATACATTAAAGTTGTGTATCTGGTTGTGTTTTGTTAATTCCTAAAGTTCAATTGTTAGGACAAACCTGGTTATGAACAATTTTATATGAAGTTAGTTTTAAGTCAACCTGTCAAACTTTAAATCTCAGCTCAAAACCGAACTCTTCAAAATAGCTTTTAATCTCTCCTAGAATCTTTATAATTGATAGTTTCAGCAATAGTTTATATTTTTTAATAATTTATCACCTTAATAATTTGTAGTTAGTATTTTTTATTTTTAGTAATTTGTAGTAGTTTGTAGTTAGTTTCATTTGATTTATATTTTTTTAATCTGTGAAGATATTTTTACAAGCCTTTTTTTAATAATCAAGTGTGAGATCTGCCCAGGGAAATATTTGCTCGAGGTCTTTCACAGTACAGTACAGACCAAACAAACAAGGTTATTAAGATATTTATTACATGGCTTCAGTTTTAGATTTAAACAAAACGAATGACTATCACTGCATGCTAGCGTTAACACAAAATCAAAACCCAGTTCTGTATTGGAAGTTATTGGACCAGTTTTAAGCCAATCAGCACACAGGATTTGGTTATTGGCCCTAGGAGTTTGACTTGCAATGTAATAATAATAATTATCATTTACTATTAATTTGCCATTTTTCTTGCAGGTAAAAGAACAATATTTGTATTGACTAAGGTCGACCTAGCAGAGCAGAATGAGTCAAATCCAAGCAGGGTAAGAAAATCTGCTGCCACATGTGTTTCTGATTTTTAATAGCAATACTGTAAACTTGTTTTTACTGAGTTGGGATAACATGTGATATTTGGTCAAAAATATGAACTCAGGGGTTTCAGTAGTAAAGTTTTGAAGTAGGACGGCAGACCATATTAAAAAGGAAGCTGTACCCTGGGGGAGGGGGGGGGGGTCTGCAAGAAACTCAAGTAGCTTAAAAATACTAAACTACATCATATTAATTTTTGCAATAGTATGGTCTTAACCTTTAACAATTAGTTTGCTTTGTGTCTGCATCAACAGATCAAACAAATTCTTGAAGGCAAACTGTTCCCCATGAAGGCCCTCGGCTATTTCACTGTTGTAACTGGAACAGGTTTGTACTCATTGGCCTGCACTAACATAGCTAGTTTAATGATGATAATTATAGTAATAATAATACTACTGTAATAATGAAAACAATAACATCAACAAGATGACAAGGGACTCAGCGCAGTCCAAAGTGTTCTCGCAGCAAAGAAAATATTCTGTCACTGAAATGACTTTTTAAGGGAAGGTATGGTGTCATTCAGACAATACATTTGGTTGATTTGTCAAACCATGTTCATGTGCAAAAAAATTAGATATTGATAATTCATCAAAAACACACATCTGTTTAGTTAAATTCATTGCAAAAAGCTGAGTTTTAAAAAGTTTTTGTATGATGCTTTTTTGCCATAGTGCACAGTCCATACAACATTTGTTAGACGTTTCTTTTTGGTCTTAGATAAGCCTAGAATCAGTGGTAGAGTTAGGCTCAAGTGCGACAGGAAAATTAAGAAATGCCATCTGATTGTTTTAAAAGCTTGTCAACTATGCTTCTGACCTAGTGAAATTATAGTATAAACAGTATTCTACAGCTCTCTTTCCAGATTGTCATCAAAGGCTTTTGTAAACAGAAATTCAGTAGTTTCAATTAAAATTTACTAATTGACTTATTGGTTTAGTATTGAATCCAGGGAGAGTTGAAAATTCAAACAGATAAACTTTCACATTTGAAGTTCAAGTGTCAAATGCTTCTTGAAAAAATATTTCTTTTTGATAGCCATTCAGCAAATGATAAACCTTACTAATGAATGGGCTGGTATATTAAGCTGCAAAACGATGTTATTTTTCTAAATTTTCCCGTTACAAGAAAAAAGATTAAGGTAGGCCCACTTATTTTTACATGCAGAGTGTTAAACACTATGTACTTCCAAAAAAAGGTGCAAATATGTTTTTCACCCTAAAACATAATTCTTTTTCAAGCCAAGTGACTCAATAGACATGCGCTTGTGTTAAGTGTAGAATACGCTATGGACAGGACACTAATCTATCGCTCAGTAGGAGCTGCTACTCATTTATACAACTGGGTCGACTGGAACAAGTCGGGTCTTGTCTTGGTGAGGAACACAACACAGTGGTCTGACCGGGGCTCGAACTCGCGACCCTAGTTCACGTGCTAACCATTCAGCCACTGCCCCAGCGACGAACCCTAAAACCCCATAATTCTTTTTTTTATAATTAAGACAAGATAGAAATTAGTTTGTTGTTTGTTAAAGGCAACACAAGTGACAGTATTGAAAACATTCGCAACTACGAAGAGGAATTCTTTAGAAATTCAAAGCTGTTCAAGTAAGTAGCTGCGATGTTGAATTAGTGAAAAGATTCGTTTTGCTTTTATATACTCATCCAATCACAGTACATCAAGAGAAAGTTTTGCAAGTTTTGTTTTTTTTCTTGATGACAAATGATTAAAACTAAGACATTGTATTGTTAACTAATATATACAAGCTCGGCTATGCGCGATTTGGTTGGTTTAGAAAGATGTGAAACAATAAAATTGTTTACCTCTGAAATAGTAGATAAAGTTTGCTATAAAAACACCGGATATTTAAAAGAGTTTAAATATATCCTCTGTTTTACCCCATTAAAACGAAATAGAGATTTTGAGCTCTACTAGAAATGCCGAGATTGCAAGCCCTTTCAGTTGTGAGAAAACCTGAAACTGTGTGAGAAAGAAAAAAGATGGAAAAAATAACGAAAAAGGAAAAAATTAAAAGTAAAAAAATGAAAAAACAAAACGGAAAAAAAAAATGATGAAATTTCGAGAACAATTGATGACACTTTCATTTTTTAACGGTTCACTCGCTGCCCTTAAAAGTGATAATCGTAACAGAAATATTAGTTTTAACGACGAAGGGATAACATATTCAATGACGTATGATATTCACCGTCTTTGAGTAACTGTTGGTTTGAATAAATAAAGTTCATGTGTTCGTAATTTGTGTTTACTTGAAGGTCTGGTGTGTTCAAAGCCAGCCAGATGACCACTCAAAACCTGAGCTTTGCTGTGTCTCATTGCTTCTGGAAAATGGTGCGAGAGTCCATAGAGCAACAAGCAGATGCATACAAAGGTAATTTGACAAAGTTTTTCTCAGATCAGTCCAAATTATGTTAAGGGTTGAAGCAAGTTTAGAATGTGTGCTAGCGGACACTGTTTCCTTTCAAGCACATTAGTGACCTTCTTCAGTTGTTACTGCAAGTGCTGTGGGGAAACTGCAGTTGTCCTTTTGCCCCCTCCCCCAAACGCTACCATGAAATGGTAGGAAAAGCTAACGTTTTCGAGCGTTAGCCCTTCGTCTGAACATCTAAAGAATCTTAAAAAAAGAAGGCCTTATAAATATAGGTACTAAATGAGTAAAATATGCAGTAAGAACGAATGCGATTGGTGAACATAGAATAATAGAAAGCACTCTAAAATCAGGTGAATAAAAAATGTTATTAATTCCATTTGGTGCCAATGTGTAGAGCCAGGAAAGCCCGCTACATTTTTATTGTTAAACAAAGGATTTGTTGTTCGTATTTATGAGGACGATGATAATGAAAGATGTGTTATTAGATAAAAAAAAAACCTCAGTACCAACAATTACACTCCCACTCTTGTTTTACAGCAAAAAGATTTAACCTTGAAACCGAATGGAAGAACACTTTTCCAAGAATCAGGGAGCTGGACCGAGTAAGTTGTTGCACGTGTTCAGGCAAAGATTTTGACTGATGAACTAGGTAGAAGTTTTGTATGATATATTATTATGGGTTTCTTTATAGTTTTTACCTCATGGATGACGTTAGTCGTACGTGCATGCGCACTTACTGAGTTTTGAGCCCACGAGACTTGTGGGTGTTCCCGTAAGTCAGACGCATTTTGTAAATTACACGAATAGCTTAGGACCGCTACACACAGTACGAACACATATTCTTGCTTTACAAGTGGCGATTGACGAGCAGGGATCGCAACCGAATTATTGTGAACCCTTATTTGTTTCATGCATGAGGTGTCTCACAGATTTTTGAATTTGAAACTATCAGCGTTTTGTAGTAAATGATATCAGTTAATATTAGTCATTATTAAATGGTAACTCTGATTTTCGGTCAGTAACCTAATTTCCAGCGTTCTGATTGGCTAAACTTAGATCAATAAGCTGCAGTACAGACTTTTTTGAGTTACGGACTTCAAAAGTTAAAACAATGTACAGTGAACTTTATTATCCGCTCGAAATTACAAGTATAGAAGATTTAAACAGCGCAACTGATCCGAGAAAAGTTATGTCAATTTGAACGTTGTTAACCAGAGCGAATAGATTGAGCCTTGACATCTGTAACTGTTTAAACAAACATAGAACAATAATTTCAAATTTCATGCTTTAAAACTGTCATCGCTCTTTCGAAAGCATCCACTTGCTGTAAAATCGGTTTGACAGCCTTTTATAAACCAATCAGATTTAAGCATTTTATTGACGTCACTTGTTTACATCCCAAAACCGTCAAGTTTGTCGACGGTGCAAAAATTGAAGTTCAATGAACATTGTGGAGAGAAATAAATGCTTTTTAATCAAGCTAATGAGCCGTTTAATGAAAATCTTAATAACTTCGATTTGCTCGGTCTGTCCGGGAGAATATTTTGCCCTCGGTTTTTCGTACAAACCTCACTTCGCTCGGTCTGTACAATGAAAGACCTCGGGCAAAATATTCTTCCGAACAGACCTCGCTCTCGGTTATTAAGATGTTTGCTTTAACCTGCATATTACTGTAATTGCTTTTGTACAACTGGAGCAAACTATAGCTAGTTTTTAGTAAAAATAATACAGGTGTTGATTAAACAGGGAAAACAATGAAGGCGAAAAAAGTTCCCCAAAACAAAATTAGAGAGGGTCTGAGAATACAGGAAATATCGAACAAGAAAAAATATTGAAGACGAAAATAAAAACTTCCTCATTCTTTTTTAAGGTGTGGTTCTCCTGGGGAGAATACGCCAATGAATCGTTGTAATGATTTATCTCTCTCTGTTAGGACGAGTTGTTCGACAAATCTCGCGGTGAAATCCTTGACGAAGTCTTGAGCTTGAGTGACATTACCCCCCACCAATGGGAGGAGATTATAAGCACGCACCTGTGGACGGACATCTCTAAACACTTTATGGAGAATGTATATCTGCCCGCCGCGCAGGCTAACAGGCCGGCCAACTTCAACACTGCCGTGGATATCAAACTGAAACAGTGGACCGACAGAACTCTCCCTACCGTTTCTGTTGAGGTAAATTTTTGTGTGGGTTTATGGGGCTCTCTATTGATGCTGTAGATCAGCGAAACTTGATTCATACCCCGTTCCAGTGGTAAGGCCTCACTCGAACCTATATGATGTATTCACAAATATGCCACTGAAGGACAACACTCTGTGACTAGTAGTAATCTCAGATTAAAAAGTGCGTTCGAGATAATGTGTTGAAAAGTTCTTCGATCATTTGGCTCAATGGCCGCTAAGTACAATGACTGGGTTGCTTTGGTTTGTGACTACAGTGGGTAGTTTGGCTCAATGTCCTCCGAAGAATAAGTGGTCAGCTCATCTGGATTGTTCAACCGAGCGGTACTTTGTGCAGTCAAATTGATGAAGGAAACGGATTCGGTGAACATTGACAGTGCAAGCCGCTCTCGCACGTCAGGCTTTCTGCAAGCTCCAGAAATAGTACGCACTTCTCTGATGAGGCTTTGAAAAATTGTACTTATTATCTTTTTAAAAACATCGCATTAGTAAGTTGAAGAAAGAATTAATGGAACCGAACAAAAATCAGTTCCACAAGAACAAAAATTAGCTCCACTGTACCGACTTCAATGTATGCATCAAACTTCAACACCACGAGGGTTGAGAATCTTGTTTGTCCAGTAAAAATCTCGTTTATCCAGTTTACTGGCAGAATTGATTATTTATTCAAAATGGCGCAGATTTGGTACAAACCCCAAAAAATCAAGAATCTTCACACATATAAACACCACAGGCAGCCCAAGATTAGGGTTGCGTTCTCCTAACGACGAACGCAATTAGTACATAAATTGTGGTTTTCACGTGACGTCACAGCGGCCACGCTGGTGCCCTTGAACAAAAGAACTTTGATGATTTCTTTTGTTTAGCACACCAACATGGCCGCTTCATCTTTTGTCTTGGCGTTTCTAGAGAAAGTGTGAAAACCAAATTAGGAATATATGCATGCTTGTCCAGCTTTTAAATACTGAATAGGATAATAGAATTCCGTGGACTGCAAAATTGGACGAGACCGCAGGTTGCACAGAGGACGAGACCGCAAGTTGCACAGATTTACTTTAATTACGAAAATATTCGGACGATTGAGTTTTCAGACAAAAGAAGAGGTCCAAGAATGTAACTGTCCGAAAAAAATTAACTTCAGAACTTTAAAATGTCCGAAAGGACGCAATTTAAGCAATTGCAAAAGAGAAGATTGGATAAAACATTCAGGCTTCAACGGGATTCGAAGCCACGACCCGCCTCTGCGGTAATTTCTTTTCAATGGCTAAAATTGCGTATACACAACCGTGAAGATCGTGTTATAATGTCAATGCCAGTGTATAATCAAACACATTAGGTCAACATTCTTGTTCTGCCAAAAGGCAGTCAAAATATGTTTCTACTATGTGTAACTCTCCTTATCCCTACTCTCAATAAATAAGGTTGGTTGGAAAACATTATTCGAAGAGTTTGCCAAAGCCATGCAGGTAAGAACACTTTTGTTTCTGGTACAGTCTGGAAGTTGTTATTCAGGTCAAAGCTGTCTCGTTCACTTAATTCGGATATTCAAACCGTTATTTCTTTTTCTTTTGGTTTTGACTCACCTTAAGTCATTCTGGTGAAAGATATAGCAGGTAAACACTTTTCATGGAAAAAAATAAATGAGTTTTTTTTCTCGGAATGTTTCGTCTCTTCTTGCACGTGTATTGGAAATTTATTATTGATTTACAATCGCACTCACCAAGAGAATATGAGAAACAGAAAGGGAAGCTTCCAGTCTACGCCTTTGGATACAGTCAAACCTCTCTAAAAACGAGTAACTCGGGACCGGCCTCAACTGTCTGTTTTAGAAAGGTTTCCGTCTTATCTGGGTGTCAGTTTTGAAGGGTTCGACTGTCTGTCGGTCCAGTTCCACCAAACGTGTTTGTAGATTGGTTCTCGAACGGAAGGATGTTTTCCGAGACGTGTGTATCAGGGCTAACCTCGATCAGATGTGGTTTGTGAGTGTGAAGTGAAAATAACGGAGAAGGGCGTTAGAGTAAGTTTATTAATTAAAGGTACTTTTAAGAAGAAATTGTACTCTTTGCAGACGTCTTGTAAAACAGATTCCTTAAACTAAAAAAAGCTTGAGTGGAATCGACATATATCCTGGCCAACGGCTTCTCTGTTCCTCTCTGTGCCCTCATTATCTCTTGGACACACTTCTTTCTAGATATTCAACGTGATGTAGCTTTTTTTTTACAATCTAGGATAAAATTTTCATGCAGTAAAATCTTTGTAATCGCTTTGATCCTTACCACTTGTAACATGTATATATGTATATTAACGTAGAATAAAGGAAGGCTGTGCTCATCGACTTGATTAAGTGTTTCGACCTTTTGGTCCTCCTAGTAAAAATTTGTAAACAAATACAATGAAGAAAGTAAAAGGGGTTAAATCGCCTACTCCTTAGCTCTTTATAACTTCTTGTGTATGCTTGGTTGGAGCTTTTTGTAGAGAGTCTACGTATTCTTCGTATGTGTATACGTATATTTAACAATTATTCCAAGAGCGCTCGTTGGATATGAGATGGTAAATAGCCAAAGAGGCGCGTAGCGCCGAGTTGGCTATAAATCATCTCATATCCAACAAG
>JAOBAT010011970.1:0-10197 GCA_026413305.1 Hydrozoanthus tunicans | reverse complement strand
CTTCAAAGGTTGGTCAGTTGATAGAGCACCACACCAGTTATCATCCAGTTCACACAGTCAGTAAATGGCTTCAAAGGCAGGTCAGTTGATAGAGCACTACACCAGTAATCATCCAGTTCACACAGTGAGTAAATGGCTTCAAAGGTAGGTCAGTTGATAGAGCACTACACCAGTAATCATCCAGTTCACACAGTCAGTAAATGGCTTCAAAGGTAGGTCAGTTGATAGAGCACTACACCAGTAATCATCCAGTTCACACAGTCAGTAAATAGCTTCAAAGGTAGGTCAGTTGATGGAGCACTAGCTACACCAGTAATCATCCAGTTCACACAAAGAGTAAACGGCTTCAAAGGTATATAGGTCAGTTGATAGAGCACTACACCTGTAATCATCCAGTTCACACAGTGAGTAAACGGCTTCAAAGGTAGGTCAGTTGATAGAGCACTATACCAGTAATCGTCCAGTTCACACAGTGAGTAAACGGCTTCAAAGGTAGGTCAGTTGATGGAGCACTACACCAGTAATCATCCAGTTCACACAGTCAGTAAATGGCTTCAAAGGTAGGTCAGTTGATGGAGCGCTACATCAGTAATCATCCAGTTCACACAGTGAGTAAATGGCTTCAAAGGTATATAGGTCAGTTGATAGAGCACCACACCAGTAATTGTCCAGTCCATAAAGTAGTAAATGGCTTCAAAGATATGTCAGCAGAAAAAGTTAAAGGTCTGTTTCTTATATATAATTATTTTTGTCTTTTATCTGCTGGGAAAATGTGATTCATGATCATTTTATTTGTTACCGTTGCTCAATGCTGCATCTTCTTGTTAATCACTATTCATTCACCACACAGGTCATGAGCTGGCTCATCAATGGTTTGGAAACCTGGTTAGTTGGACAATATAATTAGATAAGTTTTAAATGGATGTTTTAAGGTAACACTGAGTGCACTGATGCCCTTCACAGTAATGCCATATTAGCAACTTTATCCCATTAGAAGCTGTTTGGCTCAATACTTTAATTTATGGTAAAGACTTTTTGTATTAGGATCTTTTGTTAGTCACAATTGATCAAGTGATTAACCCTTGGAGGCCTAGGTAAGGGATAGGTTTGTGAATGACACAACCAGTGTTTTACAAAGTTCTGTAAATCAGATGAAGAAGATTGCAACCTTTCATGTAGTTTTGAGTTATTGAGCAATTTAAAAAGCATAGTTATGTTATTGTAATCATTGTTAATTCTGTTAATGAAATCAAGCTTACAATTTATTTTTTCTTTCTCTGCAGGTAACTATGGTAAGTAGAAGTTGTATTAATTGTTCTTTGTTTTTTTGACATTGCCAAAAGAAACCAACTGACATTCATTGAAATAAATTTGCACACTTTTCCCTAGCTGAGTTTGCTGACTGAAGCAATTTAGATTTAGACAGCAGTTCTTTGTTACAGTTCTAGTGATTTCTTTTTATTGTCACTCATATAAAAAGCGCAGACCTCTAAATTTAGAGAACAGTTCTTCTCATCTTTTGAGATATAATAACAAGGATTCAAAGATGTTTTTCCCCTTCAAAACTATTTTGGTACTAAAAGTACATCAGTAGAAATTTACTCTGGTTTTTGTAGCAAAATCACTCTCAACTCAACTCAACTTCCAGTGGAACAGCTTACAGTGACATTTTGACTAACATGAAAAAGCATATTTAGCAAATCTTGACTTTGAAAATTGTTTTTAAAAGAGGTCAAGTCTTTATATATTATTCATTTTTGATTATGAGCATCATCATCGTTTTACTTTTTGTAGGAATGGTGGACCCATCTGTGGTTGAATGAAGGGTTCGCCAGCTGGATAGAGTACCTTAGTGTGGACCACTGCTTTCCTGAGTATGACATTTGGACGCAGTTTGTGACTAGTGACTTTGCACGGGCAATGGAACTGGATGCTCTCAAGAGCAGGTACATCGGCAATTATTTTTATTTACTAAAAATTATATAATGATAGCTATTAGCTTAACACTGTAAAACAAAATCGATCCTTTAATTTACCTACAAGTGAAAATTCCATTCCACCAAATCACTAGGAGTATCTAGATAAATGTTACTAGACTTCCTTATAGATCTTTTTTGAACACTTTTGGCCTCAGTGTTTTTCAAGTTTCATGAAAATTAGTTATAAAAACCTGTAATTGGCACATACAAAATGTTAGTGCTTTTGGTCGGCACAAATATTTCACTCGTGAACAAAGCTGTATAGTACAGCAAGTTGCCCTACAGTTAAGTTTCTAGGCTTTTTTGATGCCATTCTTGATTTTTACAGACAAGCTCTTCTAACAACTGAAGATAAGTAAAACAAAATCGGAATTGTGTCGAGCAAAGCCACCTGTCCACCTTTATGTTCTTGAATGTAGTGCCATAATAGTCCAATGACCTAATACCATTGTCTGGATAAAGGTTTTTTAAATTGTGAGCTCACAAATTTATCTCTAAACAAATAATAATTATTAGTAGTAACAATTAATGAGCCTCATTGATGTTATTCAATTAATCCTGACACAATTTATTTCGATTTTCCACACAGTCATCCCATTGAGGTAAGTAATGTTCAGTTTTAGTTTCATTGGAACAGGAATCTGTAGGCCTTTGGTTCTGGTGGTCAGTGTGGCCTTAGTTGCTAAGATCTGCAGCTTGTATCTTGGAGACTGGGCATCTGCTTCATCTTTATTCTGATCTTATAGCTGCAGCTTTAGATACATGTAAGAGTTCAGAGCTCTCAAGAAAGAGTGTGTATCTCCAGCTTCCTTTGAACAAGCTCATACATTGCTTCAAATAACTGACGAAATCAGATAACAATACACTATCTTTATACCCCAATGGTTTTGGAGCCGTGAAAAGTCTTTGTGAGTTCCTTCAGTGTTGTGACATCAACTTTATTCATTGGAGATCTTACGTCAGGTAGAAAATTTTTTGAACATACCCAAGTATTTTGCATACGAGTGCATAAATCAGTATAAATACATGAAAATGTCTTCACTATTGCTTATAATTACAAGTGATACCAAAGAATGGTAATTATAATAAAAATAACACCCTGCCATATCAATTTCTTTAATTTTTATGATGATTGAGTTATGGAGTGTCACTATTTCAATATTATTTTCAAGTTATACTGTAGGAATCGTTCGTTTAATCAAAATGGGGGTCTCATATTGGAGCAACACTCTGTGTAGACTTTCTAGCCTTGTGGCGAAGCTAATAAATGAATAAATGAATAAAAAAATTAATTAGTTTTAAAACAAGTTTCTTGGAAAACTCCTTTGGTGTACAATTATTTGTACACACAAGTAAGAAGCTAGGATGATCGAGTCACCTTTTCTGTCATTTTAAAAGGTCATTTCCGGTCAATCGCTATCAAATGCAAGATGTAGAGCCAACAAAATGTTAACTGAGTTGTAAGATATTTTTGTGTCAACAATTTTTGCTCAAACTTGAATTCAGTCACCCCAGTTGTTTTTCTATCAATTATAGTTTGAGTCCAACATAAGTTAGAATGTAAATTCAGTTGCCTTTCAATGTTTAGTTGTAAGTAACCAAACTGATATCCTTATGCCTTCAGGTACCAGTTGGTCACCCGTCTGAAATAGATGAAATATTTGATGCCATTTCATACAGCAAGGGAGCATCTGTCATTCGAATGCTTCATGAATATCTTGGCAATAAGGTAAACTACTCTTTATTACTACCACCTTGTTCTATGGGTTAAAAACCTGACATTTTTAAGAAAGACCTTCTCTGTAAAACAAAATGGTGTTCAAAATCTTTTCTCAACTGAATAACCAACTTTCAATCAAAGTTGTCAAAAAGCATTGTCAAAAGTGTAAGTTATTTTATCTGCGGATACCTTGCTTTTTGTGGGGATAAATTGTTTCTTATGAAAAATAGGCCAGCAGTGACAATTATGTTTGTTTAACAGGACTTCAAAACAGGGCTGAATCAATATCTGAACAAGTTCAAGTATAGCAATGCATCCACGGGTAAGTTTCTTCATCTTAAGTTTAGATGTGTAAAGAGGATCAGGCACAAGCATGGCTTGTCTTAGGCAAGGACAAGTCTAAATAACTAATTCAGCCAGTGAAATGTTTCACGAAGATACAAGGAGGAGCCATACAGCAACCAAAACGATCCCCTCAACAATCCGAACAATCCAACCAAAACGATCCGCCTACAGGACACCCCGCAATGAAGTGCCGCATTGATCTGAAATTCACACTTAACTTGTCCTGTTTTGTTGTTTGGCAAGTGACTTGTTAGACATATAATTTATTGTTCTTAAAAGGTAATCAAAAATATAACAATATGTCAGCTTATATGTTTTTGTACATTGATTTTGTATAATCATAGATATAACATTTTCTTTCTCTTATTTTCCATGGCCTGCTCATAAGAAGCTGTGCAGCAGTGCTTTTTATGTTACTTTGTACTTGTCAAGGAACTCTACGCTTAGAAGTTAATCATATACCATAAAACGCTCTAATTAGCTTCGGGGGTGGGGGAGGGGCTTATTTATGTTCTCATTAGGGCTCATTAGAGTTGGGCGTGGGGTTCATTTAAAAATTGTCGATAGCCAAAGACAGAAACAGAACACGAAGTCAGGATACCAAATAGATTTAGTACTAACTAGTTATTCTGCATTTCTATGGCGTTCTAATTTGCTTAATCAAAAATCCGAAACAGATAAAACCGTTGAAAAAAAATATTTTGAGACAATATGCCTTTTTCTTTTAGCTTCATCGCCCTTATATTGGAAAGGGGGGGGGGGGGTCTGGCTTATTCAAAACTTGAAGCTCTAGACGGGGGCTTATTAAAGCATTAGCAGTATTTTCAGCTACTAAGAAGGTGTTTAACACGAACACATTGTTGTAATTTCCATCCTCACTGACTCTTTACCCATTGTAACCACCCATAGACTTCAGTACAATGCAAAACTGACAATACAAGTGTTGTGCTTTTTGTAGAGGATCTCTGGTCGCACTTGGCCTTTGCTAGCTCCAAACCAGTTGCTGATGTCATGAACACATGGACCAAGCAGATGGGATTTCCCGTGCTAACTGTCTCAGCAGAGCAGGTAGCTATTTAGTTTCACACGCGCTGTATTTTCAATACAGGCTGTGCATTTGGCTGTACTTATTACAGAAATAAACCAATATGCAATACTAGGAGGGCTCATGGTTAACTCTACATTTTCTTAGTTCTTGAAATTTAAAAGTAGTATTTTTGCCTCATGGTTCTTTTTGTTTTGTAGAAAGACGATTGCAGGGAATTAAAGATCTCTCAAAAGCGTTTTCTAGCAGACGGCGATTCTGATGGTATTTACCAATTTGAAAATGTTTAATTTATTTTCACCAATTTTGGGTCTTTTTGCCTTTTCGTTTTATCTTGAAATTAATAATGTTTTCATTCCAATGTTGGTAAATAAGAATTGCTTCGAAGAAAAACACAGATAATTTTGAATAACAAATAGGTATCTACTACTCAACAAGAATTGTTTAAAGATGGTAATTTTACAACACACTTTCATTTGTATAAAATCAACCTAAAAACAAATGTAAATTAAGTTACATTTGATAATGAGGGCCAAAATTTTGTCGCCAGAATATGTTTTTTTTCTAGTTTAAATTTATTCTTGAATTTTACAATGCTGAAGAAAAATAGGTGAAGATTCTTCCCTACTTCTCCTCTGATAAAATTGATAGTTGTGTTAGTTTAGATCTGCATTGCATTGTCAAGGGGAAGCATTGAATAGATTGCAAGTAACCTTGCATTATCAGTTTCTGGCCTGTGGAACGTTCCTGTCAGTGTTTCAACAACTGTCAGCCCCAATCAAACAGTCGCCAAGACTCTTCTGGATCAAGAGACCTGCACCATGCTGGTTAGTGGAGTACAGCCAGAGCACTGGATGAAGGTACCGTGATTTATGCAAATCATTATTCAGAATCACGTAGCTAGTGTCTTCCCCGGTAACATAGCGTTGTTGTCATATAATTATCAGTCAAAGAAACCTATTTTTCTGAAAAGAAGATGATACTAAAATAAATTCGTTGAGGTGAAGTTGTGAAGGAACAGTGAAAGAAAACAGTGACCATATAAGAAGACAGCAGCTGTGAGAAAGGAGAACTGGAACAAGATAAAAAAGAAACCTAAACTCTTCTTGCTGCTTATAACCGTCTGTTTATAGGGAATTACCTTGGTTGAATTCACTTCAGAGGAGTTAGATAGTCCTTCAGTTAGGTCATGACGTTAAGGCACATATATTAGTCTTGCTTGATTATTTAAAATGACAGAAATAACATAACTAAACGCAAAGCGTCCATCTTTCAATGCAACGTCTTTCAATACTCTATTCCTCATAAATCCCACTGGGTTCCTCTAGGACAGTTTGCATCACTTGATCTTCAAGTGTTGCCATGACATTTTCAATGACGTCTTTAAACATAAACACAGTTTCTACAACTTTTTTAAATTGAAATGGTCGGCCCTTTCTAACCCTCGCGACAGCAAACACAATGTTATTGTTGTTTTGATACAGATGTCTATAAAGAGGCGGCCTTTCGTCAACTAACTGATCTCACTTTTTATCTTGAGGTAAACAAAGACCTCACCACGAATCAACAAAAATTAGTCAAGTCGAGTCGCTTTTCCCTCCTACTGTCAGTAATCTCATTCTCACCACTCCCAGAATCTTCCGTAATTATTCTTTTCCTTAAATCCACAGAGCCTATAATCCAGGCTGACCTATTTCTTGTAAATGCGTGCAGTTGCCCTATCGATTTTATCTCGAGCTTCCTTGTTTCGGTGGTGCTTCCCATTGAACAAAGTATTGAAATGCCTTCAGGAGTTTCCACGACATGCCGAAACCTAGTTCTTGTTTACTATGGCGTAAAGGCCCTCTATATTGTCATTTCTAAAGACAAGTGATTGCGCGTGCTTTGAAGTGTTTTTTGACTGCTGTGCTTGAACTCAAGCTCATTTGTTTTTGTTTTGATGGTCGATATTTCCAACAATTTATTGGCGTAGCTATTGACAGCACTATGATAGGGCCCAGTAACACTTATTATTTGTATGTTTCATGGAGGAACAATACTCCAGCCCTAAACAGGAACTTTTTGGACGCTAATAACAGGCACTTTTAGAATGTGGAGTTAGAAAGACCGAAAGGTTGGATGTTGTAAATGTAAGCTTTTGCCGATGCTCAATTTTTAGTTCTTTACGTCAACAGTTGAATCCAGGCCAGGTTGGAGTATATCGTGTTCACTACTCGTCAGAAATGTTGGAGCCACTGCTCTTAGCAGTCAAGGACAACACGCTGCCGCCTCGTGATCGACTTGGACTACAAAACGATCTGTTTGCCTTGGTACGCTTATCTTTTCTCTATGTAGCTAGCGGACGAGAGTCAAGTAGATATTGTGTTCCTCGTTAACGGGCAGAAAGAAAAGAAATTTCTCTCTAAGTTTACTTGATATTACGTTTTCTAAGTCAAGAGCTTAAAGTGCCTCTAAAACTAACATTTTTTTGGATCAAAACATTTAATATATGATCTGACGTACCTCTGAGAAAATTATTTTTAATTTGGTTAAAACGTGTGGTTGAACTTGCGGACATCCTGCTTCACGATCGCGTTTCGGGAGACAAGGATATGATGCCATATTCGTGTCTTCTTAACACAGAGAGGCGAAAGAACTGAAAACTATATATAAAGAATTGAAATTTACCTCAGAATCGAAATTTTTTGACTAATTCATGTCCACCTTGCTGTGTTTTGATCCAATCATGTCTTAGAATGGCATCATAACCCAATCCCCCTTAACTGCGGTTGTAAACAATCAAATTTCGAAAGTGCGTATTAAAATTGAGAATTCGACCGAATTTCAATTTTGTTTTTAAACGATCTTAGTTTACGAACACTTTTAGTGGATAGAGCATAATAATCGTTTATGTTTAAGGCACTTTTATCACCGTGTAAGGAAAGCTAATGAATTTTGAAAAGCGGAAATATATATCCTCGTGGATCATGATAAAAAAATCAAGATAAAAAACTGTTGAAACCCGTGGAATTTCTTTTTAGGAAAGGAAAAACCTTATTAACTAATTGATTTTAGCATACTCTGATCTGCAGCGTTAGGTAATGCTGATATTATCGTTATAACTTCACATATATGAATGGAGGTGCCTTCGGTTCGACAGGAATTCGTGTTCAGTCAGAGTTTTTGATATTGGTTGTCAGTATAACGTTGAAGAGTTTGGTAATCTTAGAGTAGGCCCTCTCAAAGAACCGCCTATTACGGTAAAACACAGAGTCTTACATGGTATAAACTTTTAGTTAATGTGCTAGTGTCCACGTTGGTTGAAATGATTCTTCAACCAAACCAATTAGAATCCAAGTTGGTCGGTTTCTTCTAATCAACCTAAACAACCAAAATTTTACTTTCTTTTTTGATAGTAAATGGCTTCTTAAGATATAGGTTTGATTAATTTTAGCTAATGTAACTCACGTGTTTTATCATCATTATTTTGCGCAGTATAAGTTGCTAAATTATTGTAGTTATTATCAGTAGTGTTATTATTATTATTATAATTATTATTAATAGTATTATAATAACTATTTTTTATTATGTTTCTTGTAGTCACGTGCTGGGCTGGCCTCTGCAACTGATGTGCTACAAACTGTAGAAGCCTATGTTAATGAGGAAAACTACACCGTGTGGAATGATTTGTCGGTAAACCTGGCTGCTATGTCTGTCCTGCTGCAGTACACAGATTTCCATAACAGTTTCAAGGAGTTTTGTGTTAAGCTTTTTCAACCAGTTGCCAGTAAACTCGGTTGGGATGCCAAGGAAGACGAGGGCAAGTGACACCAAGAACTTAAAGGGGGGAGGGGGGGGGGGTACATGCTTCTTTAAGTTTGGAGGAGGAATGGGGAATTTACCAGCACAGATTGCCATTTGTTAGCTTGATGACTATTTTTCAGAGATGATTTTAAAAGTCAATGTAAAATGCTCCCGTCATTTTACAGACTAGAAGTTTGAGCATTAAAAGTGCATATGAAGTGAACAATTTTATTACTTCAGTGGATAGACTTTGCGTATTAAATGAGGAATAGCGGTCAACAAAGTTTTGTCAAAATCTTTTATGGTTCTCGAGGAAGTTTCGCTTTTTTTAAAAAATTTGCAGCAAATCCATAACTTCTTGGATAAATTTGAGCCAAACTCGGTGATCTATCATCCTCGAGATGCATCATCAGTCCAAGTTTACTCTTGAGTTGACTCTAAGTTAGAAAAGATAGTTGGTACGTTTTTATGCAGAATTCAAGATTACATTCAGTTAACAAAGTATTCGTTGAAAATATTACTGACTATTACTTACCCCAGTTTGGTAAACATGAGGTGTCCGAAACGAAAGGCGGTTTGCGTTTATCAGCTTGTTTTTGCCTTTTATTTATGACCAGGCCATCTCAACACCATGCTTCGTGGGTTGATCCTTGGACGGTTGGGAAAGTGTGGTCACCCCGAAACTGTTGCAGAGGCCCAAAAACGCTTCACATCGCACTGCAAGGGTGAAGCTACCCTGCCAGCCGATTTACGAACAGCTGTTTACAGCACGGTTCTGAAGGCTGGTGACCAGGCCACTCTCGAGGCTGTCCTCAAACTGCTCCGGGATGCCGACCTGCACGAGGAGAGAGTAAGGCTTATGCGCTGCATGGGAGCGGTTACCGAGCCGGAGCTCATCAAGCAAGTGCTCAACTTTGCTTTGTCTGTAAGTACAACACATTGTACTACCCCTGAAATCTTATAATGTTTATGCATGATCCGATGGAATTAGGAGTCTTCCGGCTGTAAAGAGCAATTATAAATGATAACAAATTTTTGTCAAGATAAGTTCTTTCACCACCCTTCTACCCCGTGAAGATGACTCACAACCAGGTCCGTGTAAGAACGAGAGAACCTGTCATTGTTCTGCGGCATTTCGCTTTCCCCACGCCAGTATGTTTAAACTTTGATACTGAGAATACATCGACCAGCTTACTTTTCAAGATATTGTCCATTTTTAAAAATTTAGCCAATCAGGTCAACAGTTTAATAATAGCGAGCTTAAGCAACGAAGACTACAACGCCGACGACGACGGCAGAAAACAATAGTGAAAATAGTAGCTGCA
>JAOBAT010011959.1:0-10199 GCA_026413305.1 Hydrozoanthus tunicans | reverse complement strand
GTACTCCTTATGTTGGGGTGGTAGGTATGACTGTCGTATTTTTGGGGGGTTAAAATTGTCAGTCCGGTATTTTTTAGGGGTTGTTAAAAGAAATTCTGAGATAAGCCAAGAGTCTGGTATCTTTTAGGGGAAAAAAAACCCAAGCTATTGGACTGCTTGTAGACTCGTGTTTTAGCAAACATGCACACTAAAAAGACTGTTAAGAAAAAAGTCCTTTGACGAACGTTCTAATACGCGCGAGCCTTTGTTCACTGCTAGCTGTCCTGTCAAGGGTTGATTGGTATTTTTTAGGGTAAATTTTAAAACCGAGAGGTATTTTTAGGGGGGAAATTTTTTATCTCTTGGTATTTTTTAGGGTATTTTTGGGACTTTTCCGACGGTCACCTTTTGACCCCGAGGTACCCCCGTCCCCCCCCCGGGTGTGTTGGTTTCGTGATTACGTTACACAACTGCTTTTTGTACCGCGCGTTTAGATTGGCAAAGGATGAGGGAGGTTTGACCAATCAGGTCTCGTTTTAGAAGCTGAAAGTACTGGCTGTCATTTGAACATAATATTAATTTATGGTTCTTTTGGCACATTTTCTCACAATATTTGGTCCTTAAATCACAATTTTTTTTCCAAAACTTGACCCTAAAATGGTGTTTTAGAGCTTCTAAATTTTCTGTTCGAGCATGCTCCCAGACCTCCTTTGGAAGGCTCGGCTCTTTTCATTTTCCACGTCCTTCTCAGAATCGCTTTGAAACCTCTGGGTTACTAGATCTATAAGTAATACTGCTTCTGTATAATAAGGTATCATACACTGCCCTGTCCATTTAGGGTGGCAGTTAGTGCTGCCTGTTTTAGGGTAACGAAGGCCCTGGAATGAGACAAGTCGGTACGAAACTGAAACAAATATTTTTCCCAAAATAACATCACCAGCTGCCAGAGTTGGTTCTTCTACATCTTTTGTATACAAAGCTAAAACTCGATCAACGATTTTTTTTTTGGTGTTGGGCGGCGCTCAAAAAACATGCGGAACCTAAAAATCTACTTCGCCTGGCAAAATGAAACGAAATGTTGCTGATAACTACCTTTTTAGATTTTGTCAAACCATTAATATTTAATAAACATATAGCAAAAATGTTCCCAAATAATCTAGTCGCGCCTATCTGTTATAAACCTGCAAAGACCCCAATCTTTAACAAGAGTCAAGAAATATCACTGCACCTCCAGTCTTGTCAACGACTGAGTTCATGCACTGTGCTTGTGGGCTCCTGTTATCTAATTTGCGTCAAAACATTTTGCACCAATCTTGTATTAGGGTAATTACTTTAGTTCTTCAGTGACCCGAAGATTTAATTGTTGTAATCTTAGAACAGATCTTTATTGTCTTTTCCTGAAAGAGAATTTATAAGATGGCAAAATTGAACCAAAAAATTAATTCTATTATTAATTCATCACAAGTAGCAGAACCAATAGTGGGGGGGATCGGTTTTAAAGTAACAAATTAAAAGTTCTCCCTCTCTCTTCTTCATCGAGTTGCAGTACAAAAGTTCCACTGAAATTTGCTTCTGAATTAGACAACTTAGGTTGTTTGACATCAGTGGTGGTAGTGGGGGAGAGGGGGTTATCAACTGAAATTTGCTTCTAAATTTGACAACTTAGATTGTTTGACATCAATGGTGGTAGTGGGGGAGAGGGGGGTATCAACTAAACACAAGAATGCAAAGTTGTTCTCTGTAAGTAAGACAATACTGCATATCTAGAAGATTCAACTTATATTTTACATATACATATATATCCTCTCATAAAGAAAAACGACTTTGGCAAATATCTTTAGGACTGGCTTAATGAACATGCACCAGTACACTGGTGCACTAAAACTACAGTAACACTATATTGTATACTAGTTGTAAATGAATGACAGTTTTCCTCAAGTTCTATAGATTAAGGTCATTCCATTGAAATAGAACCCGCACCTAGATTTTTGTCAAACTTTCCTCATTTGACAATCATTATATGTAAACTGCAAAAATGGAATAAAAAAGGGGGTGCCAGTGTTAACTTTTGAGATATAATTGATACAAATAACCCCTCCAAGGCTATTTTTCTGTTGTTGTAAGCTTGAAATCAAAACTATAAATTTCTTATGTCGTCAACCAAGATAACATCGAGGAGCGTAAGGGAAATAACGGAAGATAACGTAAAGAGTTCTCCTGGATTAGGAGAATAATTTTCTCGTGATTTTCAGCAAAAATACTTTTGGTAAGGAGGCATTTTTGTGTGCTTTTGTTGTTACTATATTTCAATACCTCAAAACAAGTGTATTCTTGTCTCTGTTTTTAACTTTTTTCCACACTTGCAACTCAGATTTTTCCTATTCTTTCTCTTCAGAGAGTTGTGTTGAAATTTAACTGATTGACGAAAAAAAATTGTGGGGTACCCGTGCTTGTTTAGGAGAAACTCTAGGAAAACTGTCAAAACATGTGCTTTTTTACCCCATTTATGAGGGGAGACTGGAACCAAGTTAAACAAAAAGCCCTATATATTATGAAGAAAACTACTTTTTTGCATTATTTTTTCTGATATGTCTTCGAGAGCTCAACATTCACTAGAATATGACAAAAATGTGTAAACATTTTAAAATTTCTAATATGCGCAGTGAAGATGCGCAATGCAAAACTGGGGAATTACCTTAAGAAACCCTTATGAATGAATAACCAGGCTCAGTTTAGCCAAATACTTTGACACATTTGAGAACCATGGTCAGGCTAAAAACAAAATTTAAATTAAAATAGTGCATGCACATGGGAAAGGATAAAACTAACAGCTTTCAGATTCAAAACAGATATGGAACAATCCCATTTTTTTCAAAACAAAAAAATTAATCAAAGTTTCCCAGATTCATTTCTCCCAAAGTAGCTTAGTGAAAAACAGAATTTTACAATGCCTTTTATTGTTTACATTGATACTAAGGTTTCTTGAGTCTGAGATTTGTGAAAAATTATAAAACACCATAGAAGAGCATGTTTCTTTTGTAAAGAAAGGTTGTATCAATCCTAAAAACATGCAGTAGCATAATCCCGGAGGGGGTACTTCAGGGTCAAAAGGGTAGGGATGACCGTTTCCACCCTAAAAAATATCTCTTGGTTTTAAAATTACCCTAAAAATACCAATTGAAATCTGAAGATTTTTCCTGGGTAGTTAGCGTTAAGTCCCCTCACGTTGCGCTGAACACCATATGCAGTTAATAACGTTCGCTGAATGACTTTTATCTTAACTTCTTGTTCAGTACACATCTTTTCTAAAACACAGGACTACAAGCAGTCCAATAGCTTGGGGTTTTTCAACTCTAAAAAATACCAGGCTCTTTGTTTAACGCAGGATTTCTTTTAACAACCCCTAAAAATACCGGACTCACAATTTTTAACCCCTAAAAAATATGAGTACCCCCCCACCCGCAGTATAATGGTGCCCTAAAATAGGTACTAAGCTACTACCACTCTAAAATCTTGAGGCAGTACACT
This sequence comes from Hydrozoanthus tunicans, assembly GCA_026413305.1. Lineage (NCBI taxonomy): Eukaryota > Metazoa > Cnidaria > Anthozoa > Zoantharia > Hydrozoanthidae > Hydrozoanthus > Hydrozoanthus tunicans. The sequence continues at coordinate 6,692 of JAOBAT010011959.1, read as the reverse complement.
GCTACCCTAAAAGCAAACAGAAGGATACTGCTAATCTTAAAAACATACAGAAATTAACCTGAAAACATACAGCAGTAAACTGCTACCCTAGAAACTTGCAGCAGTAAACTGATACCCTAAAAACATACAGCAGTAAACTGATACCCTACTGTAGAAACTTGCAGCAGTAAAACGATACCCTCAAAGCATACAGCAAAGGACTGCTATCTTGAAATCCAAATGAGTGTTATTACTATTTAGTATACTGTTCTCTTTGAAACAGTGGACAAACTTAAAAAAGAGTCTCAGCTTACAATAATTTGATGTGAATTTTATGTGCAAATTGTTCACTACATTGCTTATGGCTGTCACATTTCTATCTTGCATGATTCATTGTGGTTCACTGAACTACACAATTGCTCGAATTGCCCAATTCTTGCAGTGATAGGGCTTGTCTTCCATGTGAACTATTGAGTGTTTTAGCAAGCCACTTAACAGTTTGAATGACTTCTTGCACTGGTCACAGCTGTGGAGTTTTGGTTTTGTCTGTGATGTTTTGCGTGTGGTTAAGCGATGAGATTCTCTGAGTGACTTGTGATGTTGATCAAAGCTGACAGGTTTTTCTCCTTTTTTGTGAATTCTCTTGTGTACATTCAAGCTATCTAATCGATTGAATGACTTTTGACATTGGTAACACTTGTAAGGTTTCTCCCCTGTGTGTGTTATCTTGTGTACGTTCAAATGACCTACTTGACTGTATGCCTTGTTACACTGGTCGCACTTATAAGGTTTCTTGCCTGTGTGAGTTTTTCTGTGAAGGTTCAAGCAACTTATATGACCAAACGCTTTGTAACATTGGTCACACTTGAAAGGTTTCTCAGTCATGTGAGTTATGCTGTGCCTGTTCAAATTACCTAACTGACTGAATGCCTTGTGACATTGGTCGCACTTGTAAGGTTTCTCTCCTGTGTGAGTTCTCTTGTGTACAATCAACAAAACTTTATGAATGAATGACATCTGACATTGGTCGCACTTGTAAGGTTTCACTCTTTTGTGAGTTCTTTTGTGAACAGTATCCATTTCCTATAAAATAATAATAATTATAAAGTGATCAATGGTGTTATAGGCCTCTATCTAATAATATTATTATATCATTTCTTTATTGCTGCTATTCTACACTTTCTTGGCTAACAACAGTTTCAACAGTTTGTGTTTTAAAGACAATACTGAGCATTATAATGTATGGTCCTTCATGTTCCAATGCAAGTGTCTTAAAAAGCCTGTGCAAACTGAAGGGTCTATAGTGCAAAACTACAGTTTAAATTCTCCTAATTGTTATGAAGAGATAATGTAGGGAGCAATGGCAACTCTATTAAAAGTCATTTTTAATGGATATTTTTATTCAAAAATCCTTTTTGCACTAGACCAATTTATAGCACCTGGCCCACTGTTGAACCAATGGCATCTGTTTATATCGAGAAATCTAGAAATATTTATTTTACCAATTATATATTTTCATTACATATTTATTATTGTCTACTATATTATTCTGTAAGTGTATTTGTAACTGTACTGGTATTTTTGTAACAACAAACTGATGATTGTTGAATGAGGCATTCAAAATTGTTTCGCTAGAGCAAGAACTTTACAGTGAATTATGAAGTGTTCTGCTTTATGTATCATTTTATAAATTATATTGAAAAATTAGGGTCTTTGTGTTTAACAGTGAATCATAAAGTGTTCTGCCTTATATGACATTTTATAAATTACATTGAAAATTTTACAACTGATTAACCAAGAGTTAATATTTCTAAAAAAAGTAAACAACATGATGATCAAATGAAGCTTGTCTGTTTTCTTAGACAAACATCTTGAAACAATTGCAAACATTTTTGCACACACTGCTACAGGTGCAGTCGTGGTACAGGTTAAATGTTGGAAATAACTTCTGCTTATGCTGGTGGCTGATTGAGCTGTCTCTTTGAGTGATTTAGATGCCTAAAAATTTTGCATAACCACTTCCAACTAGCATAGAAGAAAATTAGTGTTAACCCGGCCAAAAGTTCTGCATGTTAAACAATAACTGTCATGGTTCTGTTGAAGAAGTTAGTTTTAGTTTATGGAATCGAACACAAATAATAGCACTGTTTGTTGCATTTGGTGACTTTGAGGCCATTGTGATCTGGGGTTTGTAAGGCAATGCATGCCTAAGGAACCCCTAGTATAAACAGGGTTACAGTTAGTCTTGCTCTCTCAGAATCCAGTTGCTTTACACTGTAGCTTTAACCTTCTCCTCTGGGACAATTTGAGAACCTTGTTATGGCTACTTACAGTCCCTATCAAGCTTATTTTTTTAAGTTCTAGATGAAAAGCAGATCCCTTTAATAATAGTAGTTTTCAAAAAAAAACTTTTCTCGCCTTTCCTGTTACATTTTTTAGACTTGAAGCATGCAATGATGGCACAGCAGGAGGCATAATTTATGACGTAGCATGAGGCACGAAGCAGAGACAATCTTTTTTATCTCAAAAAATTCAATTCTGGCTACGATAGTCACATTGTTGTATTTTTAATCAATGCATTATTCCATTGAAATTGTTTGAAATAAAACTTTACAACATTTTTTAACAGAAATGACATCTTTTAAACAAAAACCACATAACTCACTGCTGCTACATCACAGGTTACCAGTCCCTGGCCTGCTTGGTCAAAATTTACATTCCAATCTCTTTTTGATTAAAAAACATACTTAGATGTGGAAATTTTCTTTGGTTATTTGAATTCTGAGTTCACAGATGACAACAGTTTTAATCCAAAAAAAAATTAAGCTTGATAGGGACTTTAAACTTGCACTCAGGCTACAAAATTTTTCCCTCTGTTGACCAGCTGGCCATGGCTACTTTGAAAATATAAAAAAAAGTTAATTTTGGGCCCTGCAAAGGTGGGTGCTCATTGAATTAATTTAACAAAATTATATGGGATACAAGCTATGGATTATAAAAAAAATAAAAACCAACTAAAATCACTATTAAAATTACATAAGTTTTTGTTGTTGTTTAATTGAAATACATTTGTAAAATTAAAGTAAAATTGATAAAACCTGATGAAATGAAAATTTTGATCTGCTTCACAAAATCATATTGAATATCTTATAAATACAACAAGCATTCAGGTTCTGTATCTGATTCTTGAAGGTTCAGTCCTAAAGAACAGCTCCAGAACAGCTTATTTCGTAAGCTTCAAGTTATGGACAATGAGCAACACAAACATTAAATTTTGTAAATTCTGAATGCGAAGCAGAATTGTCAAAAGCGAGGAGGCAGAGGGGGCTGCTGACCCTCTGATAACTTCTTGTCACTCATAGTTTCTAATTCTGTGTAAGAATAATTTTGAATTTAACACTGACAGTGCTTTTATACTATGCTCGCAACCCCCACCCCCTCCCCCCTCCTCTAATCAATTCGTTCTGAGTTGCCTGCAAAGCATGCAGAATTTAATGATAACTGAGAAAAATGCTCCATCAAATTTGTGGCATACATTCATGACCAGACCGTGGTGTTCATTTCCAATTGTCCAATTATGGGACCAAGCTTGTTTAAAGTATGACCAAACAACTGCGAAAGGTGCAAGCTTTTTATGGGGATCTGGTGGCCCCAGGGATGGGGGGTACTTCGGGGTCAAATGGGTAGAGATAACCATTGGAAAAGTCCCAAAAATAACCTACAAATACCAAGGGATAAAAAATTTTTCCCCTACAAAATACTTCTCGGTTTTAAAATTACCCTAAAAATTACCAATTTACCCTTGACAGCTAGCGGATCGGCGCAAAGTTCCTCGTGATATGCAGTGAATAAAAGCGCGCGCGTATTAGAAAGTTCGTCGAAGGCATGCTCCACCAAAAAATTTTGAAAACTCAAGCTTCTGAGATTGCCGGAGGAGCGATTCTAGAACACCCCGCCACTTTGTACTATCTTTTGTTCTTGATTGTAGTGCGCATCTATTTTTATAGAACGAGGAAGGCGCAGTAATAAATTATCGTAGTGGCGGGATATTCTAGAATTAGGTGCATAATCGAAACTCGGCTATTGAACTCGAAGTTTATATCATTGTATGGAAGTTAAACCGTCATTGGGTAAACCTGAAAGTCGATTCTTATGTCTGTTTTTACAACAAATCTTTGATGACCCTGCGGTTGTTGGTACTGCCTCTAATAATTAACATATTTGCTTACAGTTTTGACAAACCCATTGCCTTCCGAGTCAACACAAGGGGGTCCTTTAACTAATTATCTGTTTGTTGTTCAGAACCTAGTCTACAACTAAAACTTTGCTGCGTCCTGCCACATGTAAAAGCCATAAAAGATTGATTTTATTAGCGATAACCAAACGCACAAACTAATTTACCTTACCTTCGGAGCTAACGGTTTAAACTTCTCTTCACGTGCAGTGTATCCACTACATAATACAGCGGTACTGTATGTAAGCTTCACATAACGTCTTCACGCGCGGGCCATCGGCGCGCGCGGCGGCGGAAGCAAAAAAATTATTTGGGAGGGGTGGGCACAATGGGAATTGTAACAGGTCATCATAAAATCTGAAACGCCTATACATGTGTTATTAGCCGGAGAACTAATGAGGAAGGGGGGAGAGGGGAGGGGGGGCAACAAAATTGTTGGGAGGGGCGGTTCCCCCCCAACCTCGTTCCCAGGGTTTTTTTCCCTTTTCCTTTTTCTTTTCCGGCCCCAACCCCAACTAGCTCTAGGTAAAAGCCCTGAGAACGAGGTTGGGTTCTCCCCTGTTCTGCCACCCCATGCAGGCCTTCCAGTGAAATTCCGAAGACAAGTAAACTTTTTTGTACCAAAAGGGGCAATTATTTCAAATATTTCTCACAGGCGTAAGTATGGCCGATCAGTTTAAATCATGTTTATTTTTTCTATAAGACTGATTAAAAAAAAATAGCTAGTTTCGGGCAAAGCGCAAACTTCATTGTTTGAAAGTGCCTATGACATGAAATATTTTTTACGTCAGCAGATAGATCTTGCTTAATAAGAACAGCGGTGAAAAAATTTCGTCAAAATCCGTTATGGTTCTTGAGGTATTTTAAACATTTGGTGTTTTCAACTGATGACGTCAGTTGTCGGGACAGGCAAATTTTCATTTTTTTTTAATTCTGCTGCGGATCCATTACCTTTGGATGATTATAAGCCAAACTTGATAGGATGACGTATCTCAAGGTATTCTTCAGAATAGTGAATAACTTTCGCCCCAAAAAGACTGGCAGTAGGTTTCCGAAAAAACTGAAAATCTTCCTTTCCAACAACTGACGTCATAAGTTGAAAACAATAGTGACAACAAGGTCTAAATCTCGAGTACCATAATAGATTTTAACTCAATTTTTTTCACCGCTAAGGGAAGAAGTCAAAACAATAGTATTTTTAAGGAACCCAATTTTGTCGGGGGAGGTAGTAGGTGGCGGCCAATATCCCCTACCCCACCCCTCCCCGGCCCCACTTTTTCAGAGCTCAATTTCTCAAAACCTGATTTAGGGGTGTTGGTTTTTATTGTAATATGGACTCCTTTCTCCACAAAGAAGGCGTTGGTGCAAGCACTTTTTCAATATCTATTTCATTAAACACGATATTATTTGCTCCTGAAATTCAACATTTTTGAGAAAAGGTGGTGGGTGGCGGCACATAATACCCCACCCCCTCAATTGGGTTCCTCGAAAGTACCATTGTTTTGACCTTTTCCCTAATCCTCATTTCGCGAGGTCTATCTACTGAAGTAATACAAATTTTCATGCCATAGGCAGTTTAATGGGAGATATGCATATGGAGTTACATTTTGATGGATTTTGAGGGAATTTAAAAGAAATTGTTGAGAAAACTCACCAAATCGTTCCTCCTGACCAGGCGCAAATTATGCAGCTTTGGCTTGAGGACGGTTCGGCGATTTTCATTCAAGTATTCTATAACCTCAAAACTAATTTTTAAACTTCTAAAATAAAAAAAACAAATTCTAACTTCTGCTTAAAACTATCTCTTCCCCCTAAAACTAAAACCCAAAAATTCTGAAAACAGTAGTTCTCCTTTTTATTCAGTTAGTGGTTTTGAAGATTAGATTTTCCAAATTTCAAGCTATGATATTTTTGTTCAAAGCATCATTCAAAGTAGCCAAATTACATGCAAAGATGTGCTTTAGGAAAGAGGTCAAAACTTTAGCCCTTCTTAGAAACCTGACTTTTTGGAGGAAGGGGGAAGGGTGGTGGGTGGTGGTTATCATCTCCACCCCTTGTCTGAGGAAGGGGGAGGAGGAGGGGGTGCTATATTTTAAAGTTGATAATAGGCAGAAGGGGGATCGACCACATAACCTGCTACCTCAACCTTTACAACGGGGTCCTTAAGAAGGGCTAAAGTTTTGACCTCTTCCCATGAAGTCACTACACAACTTGTTTTTTTTTCAATTTCCACATGAAAAGTAGAGCCCTTTAGTAACAGTAGTTTTCAAAAACAAAGCTTTTTGTCGCCATTCCTATAATAATAATGATTATATTACCGTTTGTATAGCGCCTTTTCCATTGGTGGATGATCAACGGCGCTTAACAATGGTTTACAGTTGACCCTGGTATTGAGGGTCTTTGACAGTCCGCTCTACACGGCTCACAACTATTTTCCTAAGAGTTGCCCTCAGTTAGTAGAAGAGACAGACCACAACAC
>JAOBAT010011948.1:0-10199 GCA_026413305.1 Hydrozoanthus tunicans | reverse complement strand
GCATAATATATAAAAATGCCGTTTCTTGCTGCTGTTTCTGCCTCGCTCACTTGTTCGTTCGCTCATTTTTCTTTTGTATTTCCGCAGGCTTTCCTTGGCTTCTTCCTCAGCTGCCTCGTATTCCTTCCTCCTTCAGTCTTTTATCCTTTCTGACCTTCTCTTTCAGGCTCCTCCTTCCATCCGATTTCCTCCAGCTTTTTTCATTGATCCACGGTTTGCTCTTAATTTTTATCGTGAGATCCAATTGTTGCCTCAATTGTTTCCTGATACGACTCCTTCACAGCTGTCCTGGCCAGCGGGTTCAACGCCCTCACCCGATTAGCACTAAACCATGACAACCATTAGGTTTTGTTAGGTTAAATAAATCAGGGGCCCAGGTCTTGCGCGTAAGCCGGCAGATCTAGTTATTCTTAAGGCCTGCTGATATTCTGGTAGTTTCAGTTTGATGGTGTCGTTCTTTTTGGAGCTGTTCTTCGTCTTGCAAATTCTGTTGAGTGCGATGGTCACTTTCCATGTCTGCTCCTCTGTAGGTCCGGGCGTCTCTCACTGACGCCTAAATCGTCGGCTCACAGCAATTTGATCTCTGATTCTACATAAATCATCACTTGAGTAATAGAGTCATAATGCATATGACCGACTGAGCATACCGAGCTAGCGGATGCAAGACGTGTATCAAGCGGGAATAGACAAGAAGTTATCCTGTGACTTGGCTCCCCTTGTATTAAAGTCACAAGTGGGTAAGGCATCTGACCGGTAATCAGAGGGTTGCGGGTTCGATAACCGTCAGTCATTGAACTTGAGAATCGCTTTCCCTCTTTACAACACCAAGTTACAAACTTCTATAAATCATGATCTATCTGGTTGTAGTTTTTTTTCGTTCCGCGTCGTCCTAATATGTTTGTGTATTAATTTCCTTGTGCGCGAAGGCTTTTGTCATGATACTCAAGTTATATGTCAATACAGAGCGACACAAAATGTTCTCCATTGGGCTGTATATCGGCAAAATGAATAAATACAGTTTTTTTGCAATCACTGATTAAACCGGCATACGGCGAAAATTTAAATACGTTTTTATTAATCTAAGAAATGAAAACGCTAATCATGATGTTTTTTTAATCGTGAATGCAAAACTTGGTTTACTTGGCCGTTTTGTTATATTGTATGCCTAAAACTAACCAGGCTTTTTGAAAGGCGTGTGGTGTACGTCAGGGACCGCAACGCCATAGACCTGTGTGGTCATTCACCTAAACAATAATACTGTTTTTCCGAAGAGAACTCACAGAAATTAAAATGAAAAGTATATAAAATTTTGTTTTGACTGGTAAAAATAAACGCATCTCCGGCAATCTAAGAAGTTCGAAATATAAAAATTCTTCAGAGGAGCATGCCCCCGAACTCCCCTAGGTGGAGGTCGCGCCTACGGCGTCAAGCTATGCACGAGCTTATAGTGCCCCAAAATATGTTCCCGCGCTCCAGTACAGATTACTATTAAGGAAATGGACACATAACTGAAATATGAATGTAATCTACAACCAATTTGTCTATTTTCACGAGAACAGCGCACAAGAAACGTATACAATACTTTAAGGACTGCTGACACAAGGTTTGCAAAAATTTGCTGTGCACTCCCCCGCAAAAAGGAGTTCGATAAGTCTTTCCAGGCCAATGGATTTTTTCCGGGATGTGATGATTAGCCACACGCCCAGCTTTGTCTTGCTTCTTCCCTTCGGACCTGACCGGCGTGGTTGAACTTGCCGGGGGATAAATCCCCTATCGGTGTAGCTCTAGGGGTGACTAAAGCTAAAGCACGCAAGCCTCCCTACCACGGTAAGGTACCAGTCCATAGGGAGGGGCGATGAGCATGTATTGTGTATTAAACAAACATTATACGAAAACGACTTTCTTGAATGGGTCATCAAAAAAGCAAAATACAAGTTTCCGTCACGAGTTAGGGTATCACAATTCGCAAAATTTTGTTCTTGCGAAACATAAAATTTCGTGCGGGAATTTATTTCTGCGATTTGAAAAGTTTCTCTTTTTGCACGGTATGAGAATTTTAGTCAGCAGAGTAACTGCAGCGAAAGAAATGTTTAGTTCAAAGTAACAGCTGGTGGTTAAGCTGCAAGCAGTTTTGCAAGTTCGAGGTTGTATGGTCAGTATACGGTGACCAGTACTGAGAGCCACATGCATTGATTCCATTGCAAGTTACTAACTCGCAATCGCAAGTTGATAAGTCGCCGTTGCATATTACTAGCTTGCAATTCAAAGTAATTCAATCGCAATTATTACAAGTTACGCCTGCTTCAAACACCGTATTTTAACCGTTTCGAATTAAATTTATTTTGATCCGGAGCTAATTGAATCGGTACATCGAATTTATTTCCAACGAATTGAATTTCTACCGTATTATCCGGTAGGTGGAAGCGAATTTAATTTCACAACCGAATTTAATTCGGTGCACTGCTTCAAACACCGTATTTTCACCGAATTTAATTCGTGAATTTAATTCGATACGGTTAAAGTACGGTGTTTGAAGCAGGCCTTACTAGTTCGAAGTTGCAAGTTACTATAACACGCAATTGCAAGTTATTAGCTCGAAATTGCAAGTTACTAACTCGAAATTGCAAGTTACTTAGTCGCAACTGCAAGTTACATTGTAATAAGGATGAGAGAACATTTAAAATATAAGAATATCATCCAGAGGCTTGGGTAGTGCGGCTTATTGTTCGTCATTTACTTTTTCTTTATAAATTAAAAAAAACTAACAACCTAACAATCAAGACGTTTGGTGTCGGACATAATGTTTTATCAAGCGCTGAAATGACAATGTCCGTGATAATGTGGGACCGAAAATTTAACTAGCTTGATGATGTATGAACTAAAACGTTACTTTTCTTGTAATTCAAAGTAAAATGGTGTCATCCACTGGTCACATTTAACTAGAACAACCGAAGTTGCATAAATATAGAAAAAACACATATAACTCGAAAAAATAGAAACACAAAACGGATCCGAGAAAACGACTAAACATTGAGCGAATTCTAAATAAGTTTGCGTGATTCATTTGGCTTTTGCAAGCAAACGTGAAGAAGCAAAAAGTTTCTAAAACTTTTGCAAAGAGGGAAAAGATAAGTATTTGAAGTGAAGAAGAGGGCGGGAATAAGGTTGAGCAGTGAAGTAAATGCGGAAGGGTGCAAAAAATTATGCTGACAGTAGAGAGGACCCTAGCTCCCATTCGCGTTTTGATATAATATAAAAATAAACCTGTTTTTTTTTGTAAAAAGAAAGAGCTCCTCGAGTTGAATGCTACGAAGAAAAATTTTCACTCCCGGGAGTCACTTTTGGGAACCGAGCTGCATCCCTCTAATTACAGGTCAGAGTCATACAGCGCTGCAGTAAATAGTATTGGACATATATCAAAGGAACGGATGCGGAAGTCACGTCCAGCGGGAAGAGAGCAAATCGTAACCTGTGACTCGCCGCTCCCCATGCGAGTCCCGCGCTCTGTAGCCCAATGGGAACAGCGTGAAACCAGTTATGACAGGGTTGCGGGCTCGGGTCCCGTCGGTTAATTTTTTCTGAGCATTCAACTTGAGGGGCATTTTCTTTCAACTTTATTGCAAAGTTGCAAGCTTCCCTATGTTGTAGTCCCTGAACTTTAAAATGTACGTCTAGAGGTGCTGGTCTCCATCGCGCTGTCATCGGTCAACCCAACACGTTTTTAAAGGGAAACAGAAACCCTGATTTGTCTTCGAAATTGATTAATAGTGATGAATGTAGTTGGCAAAATATGCATAAAAACCTCCTCTCAGAACGCAGAACAAAAATTTATTAGAACAACAATGCTGAGTTTTCAGGGGAGGCACGCCTCGTGGACTGAACCCAATAAACTAGCACGTGCACCTTAAGGGCTACAGTGTTATTTTTCCATTGGGCACACTAATGAAAACCAACTCTTCTCACTGCCCTGATGAAAGGAGGTGAGAAAAATTAGTGTTACTGAAGCCAAAACCTTGAAACTAGTTTGAAATATATAAAGTTATAACTTCCTTTTAGGCACTTTTTACCAGTTTCACTGAGAAATGCATTTTTAGCACCAATTCAAAGCTGCAAAACTTTTAAGTGCATTAGATATTCGTGATATCTAAAAGGCGGGAGATAAGCCTCAATCTATTTAATTGCCGGTCAAATTCATATGACCATGGCGATGTTTGAGTGGTTGTTGGTTCAGTGTTTGTGCAAAAAACTCACAAGCTCGCTGTAAACGAGAGTAGAGCAGCTTGGAGTCCTTTTAAACCATGTGACATCATAAATTGCAGTTAGCTGCCGTTGTATGCTCTGAATCTTATTTGCGCCAAGTTCAACATTTTGAGCTTAGTTTGGGGACTTAAAATGGTCAGGTAGGCAATTTTATCGATTAACAGTTAAATAGAAGTGTTGGAAAAGCCCTTATAAGCTACAAAAATACCAATGAAAAAAATAGCTATATCAGTAGCACTTTACGATCACATGCAAGGGGGAGGGGGCTAAAGGTTGGGTGAGCAGTAAGGAGCAGAAGTTTGGGGTTAACATAATAATGTTGTAAGAAGTTTTATATATCACTTGTTTTCAATGTTTCCTAGCTTCCCTTGATGCATTCAGCGACTTGGCCAAGTAGCACTATCACTTAAAATAGAAAATTCTTACAGTGATGTTAGTCAGACAAACAGAGGCATGTTTGAAAAAAAGGTGCATAGAGAATGCAGCAATCTTGTAAATATAAGAATTGATTTTCTTGTTTATTTTTAAATGTTCAAAACATTGCATTAGCCACCTCATTAATGATGAAACTGTGAAACCTTTTGTGAAATTATTAATCTTAAATTGCCCCTGGCCACATGCAATCACCCAGTATACAAAATCCTTGATTAGTTTGAATAAGAAAAGATGGAATAAAAGTGAGATACTGCCTCAGGGCTTCTATAGAAACAGTTTGATAAATATTTCAGCTTTACACCATGAAAGAATGGAAGGTACTGATGTTTTGGACTGTAGTTCTTCATCTGGGTACAGTGTCACACTATACTCTGACAAAGGACCACAGTTAGAAAATATATATATACTTATTTTTTTGAGGCATGCAAGTGGGAAAAATGAAACAAACCATGAAATTTATCGGGTTCTGTGAGCAGGCAGAATTTTATGGTCTTGCCCATGGTTAATCTGAACATACATCTTTTTTTATAAGATGACAAAAAAAATGGGTAAAAAATAAAAATTATACTTGCCAGCCAAGAGTTCTGTTTGGACAAAAACTGGTCCTTACACAAGACCTATGACACAGTTTTTCTCAGCACCGACCTCCCGACCAGCAATATTATATATTTATCAAAATAAATTACAAAAGGTTTAGATGCCACAGCATCATTAGAATTTTTCTTTTATGTGTCACAGCACTCAATTTAATAACATAGTTTTGATTGTTTCAATCTTTGCTCAGTTCTAAGTGTTATTCTCCCAGCCCTGCACTCTTGTTTCCTCTTGTCCTTTCTCCCTAGTCAGTAATCATTCTGGCTAATCAATAATCATTCCATCGGGTAATCATTTCGATGATAATTCCCAAAGTTAGAAAACTGCTGAGCGCGTGATTCAATTTACACGGTAAGTAAAAAAGAAAGTAATGCAGGGCATTCACTCGCTAGGCATGTGAATTACTGCAAATTTATGCAAAATTGACGATTTTTCAAGCGTGTGAAGTCATTCGGGAGCGTACGACAGGCATGTGTCTTGATAAGACTGCCATTGTGTTTTTCTCTGACAACTCTCCTGTCAGCTAGCTGATCGCAGTACAGACAGTCGAACAAGCCTCGAAATAGACCAAGGGTGTGCCTTCATTAACGAGTCCTCCTTGTTGTCCATTTCAATAAATATTATCATGCACAAGTTTATGGTCACAATTCCATAGAGAACACCAAGTATAGCGACTGATATCTGCATATATCCTTGGTGGACAAGATAACCAAGGCCAAGCAAGATTAGTCCAGACATGAACAATACAGATCCGGTGAACAACAATAACAGGCTTGGGACCACTCCGACAAGTAGAATCAAAATTCGTAGCCAAGTCGGCATGGTGTTTTGAAAAATCTTAATTGTGACTTACTAAAATATCCTGAAAGAAAAAAACTTCCTTGCTTGAGATACTTAGTTATAGATGTCATACAGTCAGTCTCAACATGGGGCAACCTTCGAGGGAATATGCAAGTTCGTATTTTTCATGCATTGTGTTTTCGTTCCGTTCAAAGTTCACAAAATATTTCGGTTTGGGGCTGAGCCGAAAAAACTTTGGTCAGCGGCTCCGTTTCTGACAGTTTATCACGTGACCTTCAATGCACATGTACGTCGGTTCTTCCAAAGATGGCGGCTTTCAGCCGTAAAAGTCTCCTATCCTTCGGAATTTTTCAAATAAAAAGACTGTAGTCTCAACATTTTGAAGTATCAGTGAAAGAAAAATTCTTCTTTCGTCAAGATGATGTTCCAAAATCCTCCACCGCCGATAAATATGGCGGCAAAACCGATGCCGCCATCAGGGACGCAATCTGCATCGGTTGCAACTGCGAAACAGCCACAAGAGGCTGCCGTTCAGGATCCTAAAGGAATTGGTTTTGGTGGCCGTAACCAACCAGTTACGTTTGATGGCAAACGAATGAGAAAGGCAGTTATGCGTAGAACGATCGATTACAATGCCTCAGTTATAAAACACCTGGAGGTACGGAATTGACAAACCGCCATTAATGAATAAAAAACCTATCTCAGTATCTTGGTTGAGGTACAACGTATAAATACTATACTTCATATATCATCTATCTCGTATTTACCTGGTGTCAAATTCTGTCAAACGGTTTCCGAATAACAAACAATCAGTGCAAATTAGACCAAATAGTTAAAACCAAACAACGAATATAAAAAAAAGGTACAGGTATATTGTCTCGTGACTCGATTGTTATCTAATTGTGTCATTTTTGCCAACAAGAAAATGAAAAGTTATGACCATAGCTAACTTATTTAGTTCTTGAATCAAACTATACGTTTGGGAAAATTTCTAATCACAATATTTTAAGAGACTATTCTGTATGTAGCGGTATTTGTGTACCGTAAGAAACAGTTGGAACCAAATTTTCACCGTTATAAATTTTATTTTATGATTTCTTTGTCAAAATGTTTGCCCCCATAGAAGTAAGCTTATTGTACTTGTCTCACTACCAAGGTTATCAAGCATTAGCTTAATTGTTAATATATTTGAATAACTTTTTTCTTAATGAGTCTTTCATAAGTTATCGAAATCTATACTGGTTCTTAGAACACATGGCAGTGTAGTTGCTGAGCAGTTAGTGTGCTTAATTTGTAATTCTAGGGTCATGAGTTCAAGCCTCGGTCAGACCACTGTATTTTGTTCTAAGCAAGACACTTTACCCAACTTGTTTCAGGTTGACTTAGTGGTTAGTTTAGTTACAGAATATTTGGTATGTGTAGCAGTATACTATGTTATATGTGAGTCAATTCCAACCACAAGCATCTCCCCCTTCCCAGGCAAACCCTGGGCATTTGATAGAAGATGAGACCCAAGGGGCCGGGCATTTGGCAGTTAGCAGTTAGCAGTGCCCCAGCCTCCCGGGCATTTGCAAACAACAAAAAACTTGCCTTATGACATCCTGTCGCCATTTCAATCAGTGCTCAGAAGTCAAGGGTTTCAAACACCATCATTATGGAATAAGAAGAACATTTGTTGACCATAAAAGACCTATATTAAACAAAAAAAACCTTTGCTTTGTCTTTGTCTGGTGGTAGCTAGCAGCTCATTTTGTGGCCCTATCAGTTCACGATTAGACCATTTCATTAGTTCATTTTCAACTCACAAGTATGTTAGTATATTTGCCACAAGAAAAGGAACAAAGAACAACCTCTATAATATATGTGATCGGTTGGGTGGAGAATAAAGCACAGTAGATGCACAATGTTCTGTTTAGTTTCTGTTTCGGCTGTTTTATCCAGTTCTATTGAGCCGAAACAGTTATGTTCATTAAAAATTGACATCAAATATTTTGGTATATGGGTCTAATGGACTGAAGGGCTGGGCATTTGATCATCATGGTAGGAACAGGGGACGAGGCATTTGCCTAAGTAAATTGCCCACTAGGCCAGGCATTTGAGCAATTTTTTCAAATGCCAGGCGGAAAGATATTGACTGGCACATTAGAGATAGTCGTCAGGTTTAATTTATGGCAACTTACAGTTTTTATGTGCTAAGTATGAAAAATTCAAGCAGCTGACAAAATACTTGTGCTTTTCAGACTCGTAAATGGTTCAAGAACCCACTTGGTCGTTTGGCAATGCAACCTAATGAATCTTATTTCCTTGAGGTAAGTGTTTCATATCTCACACTGTTTGAAACAGTTTTAGTTTAACAGATTTAATCAAAATTGTTTATTATCTGATGAAAGGGAAGCAGAAAAAAAAATCAAGAGCTGAAAGATTTTTTTTAATAAGGGAGAGCAAGGGCAAATTATCTCAAGCTGATCTGACATCAACAATAGCATTTTTGTTAATTCTGTTCACTTGTGCTTGATTGGTCATTCAACCCAACTTGTTTTATGATGGTTAGCTGTGCACACCTGAATGGAAATAGTTTTATAAGATAAAACTTTACCCTACTTGCAGTGAGAATAAAGAGTGTTCAAAGAGCAGAATGGAATTTGATCTCATTATCAAATATTTTGTTTTTGTTGTATATTTTTAGTTTATAAATATGGCTGCATTACAAGCAGGAATAGTTTTAAGTCTTAGTTGATTCCTGAATATTGATATTCCATTCCCTCCAAAGTTACTGTTTTTTGTTTAAAAGGTAACAAAAGCCACCCACAGGGGTAGCAGAGTCAAGGGTTAGACATTGTCTAGGCTTTCTAATACCCCTGCTTGCAGAATGATAATTTCTTTTTGCAGTGCTAGAATAAGAAAATGTCCAAATGATGAAGGAAGTCTTCTTGAAATCTAAAGTATACCCTGACAAAGCTTCATCCTCCCCTCCTATTGGATAAAATTATTGAAAGGTTCATTGATACCAGTAACTGATATTGCTATTTTCTTTTTTAGTTGCTTCCACCAGCAGGCCTCGTTGACAACCCCATTAATGCTGTAACAACAAAATTTGTGCGGACTTCAACAAATAAACTCAGATGCCCAATATTCTGTGTTGTGGTCAGTTACAGTTCTTATTGAGGCCTTCTTTCCCTGTGGCTGTAGAGCTAAGATGTTCTGTTAAAAATTATTCTGGAGTGCTAACAAGAAAATTTGAGTTTTTGAAACTAGTCAACTGTCCCTTAACCAAATTAGTTTTTAATCACAACAAATGAATTCGAGTGAGGACTTAATTACCACTGGAATTGGGTATATCAAGTATCACTGATCTACAGCATCAACAAAGAACTTCACAAACCCACACAAAGGAAAAGGAAAAAAATTTCAATGGTAATTAAGGCTTCACTTGAATTTAAATGTTGTGTCTCACATATGCCACTGAAGGACAACACTCTAAGAGTTTTTAAGCAGTTTTGTGTGTACAATTGTTTCAAGATGATCTTGGCAAAGTAGATAGGTTGTAACAAGCTTTGAGGATTTGGTTTACAAATATTTTTTTCATTGTTATTATCACTAATACACCATTTTACTAATATAAAGTTTACTCGTTTCACTCCTTGTTTGGGCAAGAAGTCTCAAGTTTGTTGAAATATCAGAGTTCAAAACTAACTTTTGAGGTATTTTGACCCATTGGGCAACTGCTATTCAAGTCGCACCCCCCAAAAATGTACTTGCCCTCTTTTGAAAAATAGTTGTTCAGTGAGATTTAGAATACAACAATGCAATATCTTTCTGCACATCCTCTCACGTGTGCTGCTGACACCATGTAATGCATACATGATCGTCTCCCTGGCAAGCATCTAGAAGCAGTGACTTTCAAGGTGTATACAGGCTTTCAAGTGATCCTACTTTTCCTACTATTTCCTACTATTTTTACCCTTCTCCTACTATTCCTACTTTTGTCTTGAAATTCTTACTATTTCCATTTTTTCATACTTTTTATATGCTGCAATTTCAACAAATTGTGCAAGATTGTATCATGCAGGAATAGGGAGTAAGCCTTGCAGGTGTTCAGGGTTAAAGCC
>JAOBAT010011937.1:0-10199 GCA_026413305.1 Hydrozoanthus tunicans | reverse complement strand
ACCAGCTTGTTTTCTTTTGTTTACTGTAAGGAGAATTTAGATGTTGACAAATGCCTTAGGGCTGAAAGGGTTAAGGAACATTTTCCTTATATGGATAGAAATCATGCGTGACGTCATCAGTTGTTATTATTTTCTAAAAGGTTAAGAATATATTTTCCGTGTTTCCATATATACTCTGTTGGAAACACCTGGGATTGCTGGGAGAAAACTCGAAAACATTTTTGAATCCAAACCACCTTTTCTCGAGTTCTCCCAAAAATCCCGCGTGTTTTCAAAAATCTTCTAAGGCTTATAACTACGTATCTCATTTAGCTAAGCAAAGGGATTTAACTAGAAGGAAAGCGTGAATATAATGACTTATGTTAATATGTAGTTGTCAATCTCGATATGGGCCCATGAGATCTAGAGAACAATGAACTTTCTTTGATCCAGACGGGAGTCGATCCTTAGTCTCTGGAATCGAACTAAGAAAAGAGCGCGATCACTTTAATTGTTGTACAATGTCTTGATATTTGGGAGTAAAGCAACTTTCATCCTACTTGTAAGTACATACATCCCAAATTTAGTGGCAATTTTTGTGTTTGAAGGGATGGGCTGAGTCATTTTGTGAGTTTCCTCTTACCAGATCGTCGCGAAACAACTCACTATTTCGACAGCTTTCTCAAAACAGTAAATACCCCTCGATATTTACTGCTTCAGGAACCAATCAAAGCGCGCACAAAAAGCTATTCACTGATTTGGTATATTTGCTGATTAAAGGATGTTACGTCACTGCTTTGCGGCTTGATATATGTCTACCACTAGTCACCAGGAATAAATGTTGATTATTACGTTGTTTCTGAAAACTGAGTAAAAGGTTAAAAAAATACTCGCCTTAATAACATCCATACAGTTCAACTTTCCAGCTCATTCGATCTCCATAGGCGTAAGTTTGAAATTTGATGAACCGTGTAAATGTGATATTTGGTAGAAACCTGACAACGACCTCAGTCTTCGCTGAACGATTTAAGCCCTCGAAAACCTTAAAGGATAAAATTAAAAAATCTTTTTGTGTTTGTTTTCGAGCTCCTAATGTTACAACAACGTGTTCATTTTGTTGTTTCTTCCAACAAAGCAATGTGTATTAAACATAATAATAAACAACGAGTTTAACCTTTCAGTCCAAACTTGTCAGTTATTAACATCTAACTTGTCCTTGCAAGGCACATACAAAATAACACCTTTGGTGATAAGAACATGAAAAATGATCAAACAACAGTGAATAACTGAAGATGAAAAGCAAAACTGTCGCAAATCTTTTTAATGTAAAGTATAAGCTCTATTTGCGAGAATTTAAAAAATGAATACAACTGGGAATAAAAGGGTTAACCACTCTAGATGGGAGAATTCACCAACACAGCTGGAACTGAGAGGATTAAACACTCTAGATTGGAGAATTTACCATGCAATACAATTGGGACTGAATGGGTTAACCACTCTAGATGGGAGAATTTACCAAGACAACTGGTATTGAAAGGGTTAGCCACTCTAGATAAAAGAATTTACCAGCACAACTTGGACTGAAAGTGTTAACAACTCTAGATAGGAGAATTTACCAACAAATAAAACTGGGAATGAAAGTGTTAACCACTCTAAACGGAAGAATCTACCAACACAACTGGAACTGAGAGGGTTAAACACTCTAGATTGGACAATTTACCAAGCAATACAATTGGGACTGAAAGGGTTAGCCACTCTAGATGGGAGAATTTACTAACACAACTGGAACTAAAAGAGTTAACCACTCTAGATGGGAGAACTTACCAACACTACTGGTATTGAAAGGGTTAACCACTCTAGATAGAAGAATTTGCCAACACAACTTGGACTGAATAATTTAACCACTCTAAGTTGGAGAACTTACCAACACAACTGGGGCTGGAAGGGTTAACCACTCTAGATGGGAAAATTTACCAACACAAATAGAACTGAATTTGTTAACAATCCTAGATGGAAGAATTTACCAACACAAATGGAACTGAAAGGGTTAACAACTCTCGATGGGAGAACTTACCAACACAACTTGGACTGAAAGTGTTAACAACTCTAGATAGGAGAATTTACCAACAAATAAAACTGGGAGTGAAAGTGTTAACCACTCTAAACGGAAGAATCTACCAACACAACTGGGACTGAAAGTGTTTACAACTCTAGATGGGAGAATTTCCAACACAACTCGGAATGAAGTATTTACCACTCTAGATGGGAGAATTAACCAACACAGCTGTGACTGAAAAAGTTAACCATTCTAAGTGAGACATTTTACCAGCACAAATTAGGCTGGAAAGGTTAGCCACTCTAGATGGGAGAATTTACCAACACAGCTAGAACTGAAAAAATTAATAACCACTCTAAGTGGGAGAACTTACCAACACAGCTAGGACTGAAAAAGTTAACCACTCTAAGTGGGAGAAGTTACCAACACAGCTGGGACTGGAAGGGTTAACCACTCTAGATGGGAGAATTTCCCAGCACAAATTGGGCTGGAAGGATTAACCACTTTAGATAAAAGTGCTAGCCATTCTAGATGGGAGAATTTACCAACACAACTGGGACTAAAAAGGTCAACCACTCTAGGTGGCAGAACTTGCCAACACAGCTGGGACTGAAAAGGTTAACCACTCTAGATGGGAGAACTTACCATCACAACTGGGATTGATAAGATTAAGCACTCTAATTGGGAGAATTTACCAGCGCAACTGGGGCTGGATGGGTTAACCACTATTGATGAAAGTGTTAACCACTCTAGATGGGAGAATTTACCAACATAAATGGAGCTGAATTTGTTAACAATCCTAGATGGGACAATTTACAAGCACAACTGGGGATGAAAGTGTTAACCACGCTAGATGGGAGAACTTACCAACACAAGTGGGACTAAAACGGTTAACCACTCTAAATGGGAGAACTTACCAACACAAGTGGGACTAAAAAGGTTAACCACTCTAAATGGGAGAACTTACCAACACAACTGGGACTAAAAAGGTTAACCACTCTAAATGGGAGAACTTACCAACACAACTGGGACTGAAAGGGTGAACCACTCTAAATGGGAGAACTTACCAACACAACTTGGACTAAAAAGGTTAACCACTCTAAATGGGAGAACTTACCAACACAACTGGGACTAAAAAGGTTAACCACTCTAAATGGGAGAACTTACCAACACAACTGGGACTGAAAGGTGTAACCACTCTTAATGGGAAAATTACCAGCACAACTGGGATCGGAAGGGTTAACCACAAACGGGGCCAACTACTGACGGCGTTTATCTAGCGTACCCGGCCCAGCCAATGAACTTACGTCTTACCTTTTTGTGTCCATTTTCCTCGAAGGAAGACCAGGTAGTACCATCTATACTATGCTTTAAAGTAAACCTTTTGATTATCCCGCCATTTCTCCCTTGCAAGCCAACGGCACTTACGTTTCTGGGTTTTCCTAGATCAACCTAAGGTGGTAATAAGTCACACATTCATCGAATAAGAATCTGAGTCCGATTCGGGATATTTTCTAAATACGTATACATATCTAAAGCGTTAACAGGAAAAGGGGTCCTTCAATCGTTTGGCATCTAGCCGATTGAGTGTTTTTGCGCGTGCAACATTTAAAATCCCCATAAGACTCAACGCTGGCAATTCGGAAATACCATCACATAGACTGTAACTATAACAAACCTGCAAAATGCTTGGCAACTCAAATTTGCTCTTTAATTAGAGTTAAGACTTTCAAGGCTTGACTGGAACTTAATCAAAAAGCTGTATTGGCTTTAGTTTCGCTCTAATTTCACGCTATATTTCTATGCTGGTTTTATTTTTTTTGTTTCACTGACCACACACGTTGTAGGATAGCACTTCAAACAAAGTTCAAATGATATAGACTAGAGAGATTGAATCGAGCAAAAACAAATGCCGTCAGCCGAGTTTTTGTCACAGAAAAAACCACTATCTCGAATTTTCGGTTTTTGCGCAGGCCCGTATTACAAGTGCTATTTGGGGTTTTTGTTTTTGCTTTATTTTTAAACCAATTTTTTTCCAAAGTATTGCTTAATTCCTAATTCACCCTTTAATTGATCTAATCCATTCACAGAGGCAAGCTCGAAGTAGTTGGATTCGCTCTTTGAATTATTCCATTCCTGTTAGTTCCACGAGACCCTTTTCCTGTTATTTGTCTTCCTATATATACCGAATCAGTAAATAGCTTTTTTCACGCTCTCTGACTGGTTCCTGAAACAGTAAATATCCAAGTATGATGATTGAGAAAGCTCTCAAAATGGTGACTCATTTCGCGACAATCCTGTCCAACAACTGACATCATCCTTTGAAATAACTAAACTTTATTGTCTCGAGATCCATCCTCATTTAGCAAGTTCTTATGCTAAATGTAAAAATCTACTAACGCCGCAAATTAATTCTTGTTATTGGCACCTTAACCAATCGAACAAAACATATATTTCCAAGTGTTATGACGTAACGTGAAACAACTCACTTTCATCCAATGGTTTAAGTCACGATCATTGCCAGGACTCCAGAGAATAGTTTTAAACCCAAGCCGACCAAGACTCTTGTAATTGTGGTAGTCACCCTGACCCGAGCTGACAGAGATGCTGCTCCGGGGTATCTGATAATTCTCCATCCCAAGGGGCTCAAGGCAGACTTGGGTGGGAAAAAAGATATCCGCTTGTTAAAACTGAGACTGAAAATATTTCCTCAATAAATGATTGTATAACAAGTATTTCCCCCTAACAACAACAACAACAAAAACAACAACAACAACAGCAACAATAACAGCATTAGCAACAACGATAAAAAACAACAATAGCAGCAACAACAGAAAATGCAACAACAACAGCAACACCAACAGCAACAACAACAGCAACAATAACAGCAGTAACAGCATTAGCAACAACGATAAAAAACAACAATAGCAGCAACAAAAACAATAGCAACAACAACAGCAACAACAACAGCAGCAACAACAACAGCAACAACAACAACAACAGAAACAACAACAGCAACAACGATAAAAACAACAATAGCAGCAACAACAGCAACAACGTTAACACAGTCAACAACAACAATAACAACAATAAATGAATAGCTATGACAATAACCGCCACAACACTGTATTTTGGAAAGGAACAATGTGGGAACACTTGCCCTAAAATCTTTACAAAGATTGCAGCATAAGCTACAATAGTGTTTAGAGCTGCAAAATCTAGAAAAACAAAATTTTTCAACCTAAACAAAGCTCTTACCTTTGCAGCCGTATATTTCTAGTCGCATACAAATATGGTTCAGCCAGTAGACTACAGAAATACGAAGTAGCCGCCCCATTACTGGGTTTTTAAAATCGTGCTTTGCAATGTGGAAATCTTCTCGTGAAGAATCTGCTTCAAGTAATTTGAATACCTGAATAAAGACCGAAAAATCATTCGCATTTAAAAAGTTAACTTTAAAGTTACAGCCTGTAACCTCTGATCAATAAGTGGAAGGAGGCTGTAATGACTGTCAACAAATGCAAAAAGGAGTCAGTTAAAGTCAACATCTAACTTTGCCTTAGGTACTCGATCATCTAAAAGCGTTCACTGGGCTACTTTTTTATCTGACTACCTCAGTCAAAAATGAGATGCCGGTTAAAAACTGGGCAGATATCGTTCGCCTACAGAGGCGCTGCATGTTAGAATAGTCTCCCCAAAGACCTTAAGGAAGTGGTGGACGGTGGAATTTTTAAGAAGAGACTTGTTAATATGTTTTTAGCCTGATTTTTGTCTTTGTTTTTATACTATTTCAATAAGCTAATAATTTAGTTCCATTCTATTTGTATATTAGTTAATCTTAGTTAGTATATTGTAGCTGAAAAGCCCTGGGAAGGGAGCTTCAATAAATTGTATGTATGTATGTATCTAGTGAACTAAATGATTCAAGTAGCAGTCATTTTGGAAGGCTAATAAAAATTATTTTACACTGTTAGATTTCTTTTTTCCTCGAAAAGATCAAGCAAGAAATGGACCTTATGATTCCAAAGACCAAAACATGTGTCCGACCTGGTGTCGCAAAAAGTTGTGGGAACCAAGTTTTGTCCGATCAACGACGACGGCGGAAAAAAGACCGAACCTTTGACAGGGCTTACCACAGGACGCCCAGTAACAAGACATTTGGAGCTAAGAAAATTGGAGCTGATAAAACAAACCAATTAACTGAAAATGAAAAGTGAAGTTTTCCCAATAATGTTTAATGAAAGATTTTTTGTAGTTGTAGGAAAATTCAGTTATCAGTGTTGCAATGACTAAATCATTTCTCGAGCCGTATTGCCTCAATTACCGGCGCTTATCTCCGGTTTCTGTATAGCGCTAAGCGGATGTGAGTCATTGACTCCCCCTGGAAGAACACTAATTTGTCGCAGGTTACTACAACAACAACCACAACAACAATGTATTTGGGAAAGGAAGACTATGAGAACACTTGTCCCAAATATTGTTTCAAGTGCAGCAGCAAAAGCTAGCATAATGTATAAGCCCCCAGCAGAAGCTGATACTCATTTATACAGCTGAGCCGACGGGGAGAAAGTCGGGTAAAGTGCCTTGCCCAAGGTCACAGCACAGTGATTTGACTAGTGCTCGAACTCGCGACCCTAAGATTACGAGCCGAACACGGCAGCCGGTCGGCCAATGCGCCGCCTGTTATGAGTGTAATTGATACATTAAAAAGAAGGGAGTAAGGTGGAGAATCACCGGATACAAATGTGGAGTGTGAAATCGCTGAGAATACTCATAGAATGGTGTAAGTCCAACAAAAGCTAATTAACACATACAAAGGCATCGAATTATCAAAGTTCACCACAAGCAAGGAAAGAGGCAGGAACTAGCTAATAACAAAAAAAATGGGTGAGAGTCACAAAAAAAAAAAGATTTATTATTATTGTTATCATTATTATTATTATTATTATTATTATTATTATTATTATTATTATTATTATTATTAAACAGAAAATACCTTTGGGGTATTTGTGCTTTCATCCAAATAATGTCTCCACGACTTTCCGTCCTCGCTGAAGGACACTTGTATTCGATAAATACGACTTAGGCCGGGCCCCTTGTTGGTTAACTTGCTCTGAATAGTTAACCCTGTTATTTTGTGCTTCATTTTCAAATCCACCTGAAGATATTGCCGATTATTGTTTTCTGCTGCACACCAGGCCCCTCCTCCGTAATTTCGGTTCAATCTGGCGTTCCATGGCTCGAAACCAGGCTCCGCGAGCCAACTGGATGCAGTAATAGAAGAATTTTCTATTTTTGAGCTTTCCATCCCAAGAGGCTCAGAACAAACTAGAAAAAATTGAAGGGGAAAATGAGCAGCTACAGAATATATCGCATGGAGTATAACAACGTTCGTGTGACTAACTTCATCCATAACAGGATTAAGACAATGTTATTTTACGATATATTGCTAGTAATAATTTGAAATTAGGGGAGTGCGTTCGATAGGGTAGGAGGTTAGATGGTGTTAGAGAAGGGGGTCAACTTGTGACGGTTAAGATCATTGTTGTCCTATTCTTTGTATGAAAATCGAGGCTTTTGATTACAGAACTTTTATGGTTCTTTTTCAATTGGAATGATACATGGTTATTGATAGTTGAGAGTGTAGTTGTCTGACATTTGTTTTCTTAGTTATGTTGACATCATGCAATTCGTAATTAATGAAGCTTCTAGCCAAGCCGGGTTAAACCAACAATGATTCAACTCAACGAATTTCTACAAGTAAATGCTCGAAAGCTTTGTTTTGGAATGTGAACACTCAATAAGAGCATAAAATGATATAAATCTATTTTTCCTTGATCATGCTATATTTTCTGAATGAAGCGAGGTATGACTATAGTATTTAATAAAGTAACAGAACAAAGTTGATGCTGTTTCTTGCACTGATGCGACACCGGTAAATTATGGTGCTTCGATATTCGAAACTCAGCTATTTCAGTTCTGAGAAATATCTCCACTTGTGTTTCTTTATACGGGCTTTACTTTCTTTCGAAATTCGCGACGAAAACCTGAGCACACAATATAATGACTCAACTCGCAAAGTCGAAGCGCACGTTACCAGACCACTCGCGGTCGCGCATGAAGTCGAGGCCTTTCTGCCTGTCCGCCGTACGTACCAAAATAATTGTCCCAATTAGAAACTTGCTTGAGCCCGCAACCAACATCGAAATTAGTATGCGTTCTCCTTCGTCGAACGCAATGATTTAGATTTGATATAACGCGCACTCTGATTGGCCAAAAACCCATGTTTTATCGGAGTTTAAAAATAATCCTGATATAACGCGCACTTTGATTGGTTTCAAATCTGTTTTATGATAAGAGAACACAAACTGGTTCTGAAGTGAGAGGCAACAAGAAAGTTTCTTTACTTATGGTTATTTTCTAAAAGGGATACAGCAGCATCGCTTGTTTTGGATTACAACTTTTTTCTCTCTGCTTTTCGAATGCCCTCTTACATCACAACCATTTTCTAAATTCTACAAAAAGATGCACGCTAATTTTTTATTCCCTTAATAAATAGCGTGCCGTTTTATTGTTTTTTTGGCACTTTAGCTCTCGTAAGCATTTTCTTGGACATAAAAAAATATTTCCAAAGAGGAACTAGAGAAGTAGCAAAGTTTTGACGACATGGCTCGTAAACAAGAAGCTAAAAAAGAAGTCAGATATATAGAAACCGCGTTTTGTCAAAATTTTGTTTACGAGTTGTATGCTTTGTTGTCTCTACTTTGTGTGTATAATCTATACAGTATAACGCATGCGCAATAAAATGAAGAAGTCAAGCCGTTGGGTTAGATTTTCGGGATATTTGAGAATGCTTGAGGTTTATCATAGTCTGACGCATGCCTTGGACTTTCTTAAAACCGTTATATAAAAGCGATGAAACGTTCCGTATGTAACATAACGTTTCATTGTAGGATATTTAATTGTAACAAGGGTTCTCATAGAAGTATAAAACGAGCGCGCGCTCTATTCAGTGACAGAAACACGCGCGAGCTTTTTGGTTCACGAAAAAAGTGCTTAGAAAAAACCGAGCCGAAGACGAGTTTTTCTCGCACTTTTTGAATGAACTTAAAAAATCGCAAGTGTTTCTATCAAAGAACAGAGCAAGCAAGCAAGTTATATGTTTCCTATATAAAATACGCCATACAGGCAGCCGATAACGTATATGCCGATATACTTAATTTTATAAATGAGTTATTAAAGCCCCTATAAACATAGCTTATACTTTTTTACATCTTTGGTGCTAAATAGAACTCCTTATAACAAAATATTTAAAAAATAAAACAGTTTCTCGCAGTTAGTAGTGTGCATTTGAGGTTTGAAACGTGCAATTAAGAAGACAGTTTTGCGCTCCCGTCCAATTTTGTCCGAGCAAGAGTCGACCAGTATGAAGTCCTGGTGTAACGACGTAGCATGAGTTAGTTGTCTAGCAACAGGTGGTGAGCACGCGAAGTTCATGCATGATTTATTTTCGCTTTTATAGATTAAAAATGATAGTATGTCAAGAATTTCAATTTAAAGTGTTTGGTTTGTCATGCTTTTCCCTGCAAAACACTTACGTAACATCTGCTGACCATCTAAATAAGATCTTAAGAAACACAAATCTAAGAAAACACAGTAATGCCTACTTTTACGTCTCAGGTAACCTCTCCCGAAATTTCAGTCTTTTTTGTTAAAAGCATACTTAAATGAAGCATTTTTATTTGGTTTTACGAATTCTGAGTTCATAGATGACGATAGTTTTAATCAAAATGTAAAAACATGAGCTTCATAGGGACTGAAGCTTTTATACTAATCAACTTGACGGTAAAAAAAGGTTCATTTTTTTCTTACTATCAATTTTTTAAATTACTATTGTAATATTCATTACTGTGGTTAGAATTGCGTGATATCTCGCTCAACACTGACTGGTGTTTATCCATGTCTATGATTAAATACGCTCCTTTGCTCACCAAAAAGACCATTAATTCAAGGCACAATTTCTTAAAGGGGTCTTGTTCCTGGTCTAAAACAAAACTTTTGTTAAGCCTAATTCCAGCCTCGGTCTCCTATAGAGGGACTTAAAAGAACCCACAACACTTGTCGACAAAGAGTAGGGTGATCCCGGTGTTGTGGTCTGTCTCTT
>JAOBAT010011926.1:0-10201 GCA_026413305.1 Hydrozoanthus tunicans | reverse complement strand
TAAGTAAGTAAGTAAGTAAGTAAGTAAGTAAGTAAGTAAGTTAGTTAGTAAGTAAGTAAGTAAGTAAGTAAGTAAGTGACTTCTTTTACCGAGGGTAAGACGTGACTGTTATACTAGATAAAAACCACTATAGATAAATTTGTGGCCCTCCCTAAGATATTTTAACTTAAGCTAAGATATCAAATGTTATGTACGAACATCAAAAATGACAATAATAATTTCAAATATCAAAGGAACAAAAGTAGAATGCTGAGCAAAATGTCACATAGATGTACGGGAGATAAAATGATGTAAAATGATAAAACGGTACATTTTAAAGTATTTCAATACGCTCATCAGCTTTTTGTTTTGATAACTTACTTCTGCAAAGTATGTTAATGTCTATATTGTTCCATTCTTTGAAAGTTCTTAAGGATAAAAGGCTCTTCCACCCTTTGAGGATCTTTTGTTATTATTATCATTATTATTATTATTATCATTATTATTATTATTTTCATTGTTATCATTATTATTATTATTATTGATATTATTGTTATTATTATTATTTATTATTATCATTATCACTTTTTAATTATTATCATTATTATTATTATAAATAGCAGGCATAAAGGGCATACAAATCCCGCTAGTTGCTTTTGCATAGTAACACTTGCACAGTCGATCATCTGTGATATTGCACGCCCATCAAGGCATTATTTCAGTTACAGTTCAACAACAATATACCCCCACTGAACAC
Source organism: Hydrozoanthus tunicans (assembly GCA_026413305.1). Taxonomy (NCBI): domain Eukaryota; kingdom Metazoa; phylum Cnidaria; class Anthozoa; order Zoantharia; family Hydrozoanthidae; genus Hydrozoanthus; species Hydrozoanthus tunicans. The sequence continues at coordinate 9,465 of JAOBAT010011926.1, read as the reverse complement.
AGTACGTAGAATAAATATTCTTATACTTGTCTTCAGTCTCTTGGCATTTTCTTAAATTTTGAGTTACTACACTCTTCTAAAAAAGGCATCTACAAAAAAACTGTTAAAGGCAAGACGTTCTTACTCTATATTTGGCGAAACCGATACTTTTACGTACACTGCCGACTTCTCTACTACTAAACAAAATTGTTAAGAATTCAAAGTTCAATTTTCATCCTAGTTTTGTCCTCCCGTCCGCTTCTACGTACTTTCTAACAATATTAGATTTTAATAGTTAGCGAAACCGTCGCCCACACATTGGATCTGAGAGAAAGCTTCTAAACATGTCAATTATGTGGAGCTGTGGTTCCCACGCAAGTACGCCACAAAGAAACCTTTTAAGTAGTAAAATAAGTATTTAATCAAATAACGAATTTAATGGCTCAGATCATGAGTTGTGGCACAATATGTTGATGGTTATGATATAAGTGTGAAATAACCAGATAAAGCGCGCTCTGATTGGTCAAAAAAATGTTTTTATCAAAGCATAAAGCAGACAAAGCGGCTTTAGCGATGGCAAAAAAACCTTTTCAATAGATCAAGAAAAATTCGCGATTTAGCTCTCTGTGAAATAGCAGAAAGTGAAGGCGTGGTTCATAAAGAAAAAGAAGCGAAAACAGTGGAGATGTCGCTTGTCGAGCTATCGTTTGGCGATCTGTGTGCTTTGTTGCTTCTTCTCTCAGCGTGTGCTATAACACAAATCATGTGTTAGACTCGTGTATTAGACGGTGATAGAACATTCTGTGCATTGGAGAACACTGGAGAATTGTAAAAACACCCGCGTCTGCAGTTCGACATAGTTTATTGTTAGGCCAAGTTGCGTAGAAAAAGACGAGTTTCATCGCGTTTCAACCAAAAAATTCATAACATTTTTTCTTTTGATAAGGCCTTAAACAATCCCAAACATTCAAAGTCATTAAAAAAAAAAACACCGCAGCACTTAGCTTCTTCAATATCTAGCTGTTTGTTTTTGTGGTGAGATACTGCGGTGCCAGCGTGAACTTGACAGCAACCGTTATCAGGCGGCTCAGATTTGCCAACATTTAAACAAGCTCAGCTAGGCACGATAGCTGATTTTTGTAAAATTTAACAGAGATTCGATCTTTAACTGAACAACAGCATATAAATAGAAAACGCTTCGCAGTTTAATCACAAGAAAATTACTCAACGAACCCACCATAAATCCGTGAAGATGGTCATGAATTGATTAAATATAATTCGTTTTCCAATGCGTGTTTCGCAAAACCTTTGGGTTAGTTTTTTTTTTATTTAAACGCACAGATATTAATAAGAAAAATTTGAAGCTCAAATAACCAAAGTTTAGAAACAAGGAGCTTCGACCAAACTTACCGGCCAGTATCGATAAAAATAACTGTGTAGTCAAAAAAGTTTACTTACTTTTGTACATGAAGTTGCCATCCAATCTACACTTTCACTTAATTTTTTAAACCCTCGTTTAAAACTTGAGTACAATGTAGTTCCTTTATGCATTCGTTCAGCTCCACTCTTTTAGTCGCCGGTGCATAATCATTATGATAGATGTCAACAAGTAATTGTACCTACATGGCGGGGCTTACGTCTTGAATCAATGAAACCATTAACGGCTATATAATAAATGAACTGTCCGGTTTGTCGGTTTCATTAGCTGCGCTCTCTTACATATATATTTTAAAGCAACTTTAACAGCAAGAGATTTGCCAAATTGTGCTTACCGGTTTGTTGATTGATGAAAATGGAATAAGATGTAAGATATTTACTTGATAACACCTTATTTAGTAGTAAGCACCTTGAGTGTTTTAGTACTTGCTATGACAAAAGCCACTATATGGCCTGACGGAAATCAATGGCACAGCATTATAAACACAGGACTTTGGATATATTCAACGTCAACAGAAGTTTTCACGTCTTAGTTTTCATTTGATCAATCTCGATAACAGCTGCTGATAAGTTGCACAACGAGACAACAAAAGGAAACCAGTTTTCTAATGAGTAGTGAAGTTTCTGAGCTGAACGACTCGCAACAGCATGAAGTCTTCCTTTGAATAGTGGTTATTTTGACGAATACTTCGCTAACAACTAAATTAGCCTATAACATTGAACCCAGTAAGCCACTACAAAATAAATGAAAGCAATATACATTTTCAGCTCGCAGTCTTTCACTTTCTACAGCTAGTTTAGCAAATATTTTCAACTTCTTTAAACTTGACAAAGAACTGTTGCACAAAAGTGTCTACTTAGTTTTCTTTTACTCACCAAACAAATGGAAACCCTAAAGAAGCTAGCATCTATGCACCATGGCGAGACTTGATAAGTACTCTGAGTAAGTTTTAGCGCTTGACATGGTATAAACACCTTCGTTTATGGTTTCCAAAAAAAGAAATTTTAGCTTAATTGGTAAAATTAAGGGTGTTGGTTTACGGCCAGCAGTTATAAACACAAGTTCATATTTTTTTTCTCTGCAGATGTTCATGCACGTAATCGTAGCGAAAATATACTCAACTCTTGTATTTTCGTTCCTGTATTGCTATTCTTATCTACTACGTACTACGAAACCAAGTTGTTTTCATCGAGCTCAAAAAAACTTGTAGTAATGACAAAAACAAGTCATATTTCTATTACCAACGCAATCACAATGCGTTGGAAGCCACTGTAGTCAGTTAACCGTGAATAACTTATTAAACCAATATTTTTATCTTTAATCAGCGTTTCTTTGGTGGAGTTCTGAAATTGATTAACTTCACTCTTTTCTTATAAGAATAGGAAGCTGAAAAATGCTCAAAATTTAAGAACATTCGAAGAACAGGAGCTGTGGAATGGCGAAGAATTTTAAAACTCTTTTGAGATACCGCAAAAAATGATGAAATATCTGTTTTTCACATGCAACTAATTTTCATCAGTGTAACGTCGCCTCTAGTGCTGTGAATGTACAAGTTTGTTTTAAATCTGTTTTATTTATTATCATATTTCTTTTTTGCCGATCATCATAATAGCATCCAATTCAATAAAGCATATTTGACTGATGTTTTTCCGGTTGGTTTGCACTGATTGAAAACATCAATTGTGCAACCAACACTAACAATCGTATTTACGAAAAAATTTAAGAATATTTAAGGCAGAAATTATCAACATATTTAGGAACGTAAAATATTGTTGAGAATTTTTACCGTCGGGAGTATCTGGGTGCCAGAGCTATTGTGCTCGGTCGCCGACGAACTGAACAAATTTCTGTTTTTAACAAAAACAGAAAAAGTTTTAAGTGTTTCTTTGTTTGTGCTTTTAGTACAAGACAATAAACTTGTAAGTATTCACAAGTCTCACTTGAAGACGCATTTTTGTTATCAAGAATCAAGACTAAGAGTTTCTATGCTATTTTATGACGGAGACAAAATTTTGATGTAATAGTCATTCCGTGTAAGTGCTAATAGCCTAAAAATGAAATAACCGTAATCTAGTACAAACTAAACGTATACAGACGGCCTGGAAATTTCAATATCGTCTAAACGCTCAAACAAGGAACGTGCTTTTTTTTTTCTGGGAGAAAAAACATCCGACTCAAAACAAATAAGAAAACACGTCTTCTATCTCTCGAGTGATCAAGCTGTCTGCATGCAACACGTTTAAAGTGGTTTTATGCCCCCACAATCCCTAGAGCTCCTTCAATATGTCAAACGAAGCGGAAATCGAAAGCGTGCATGCGGAGGTTGTATAAGTGCTCAGTAAATTGAATAAAAACGTTTTATTTGTTATTGTACGTCTGGTTACATATTTTCTCTCTTAAAATTTGAAAACGCGCTGTTTTGCAGAGGTTTGTTTTTTGTTTTTCTTCTCCCTATGCCAAATAAAGCCATTCCGCTGAAATAGATGCATGTGCGGTATGTTCAAAATGAGTCGCTACACTTTTTTAAGAGCCAGTAGAATTTTGAACAACCTCGTGCAGGGTTTTTGTTTTTAGGGCAATTTCAACCTAAAAATGTAAAAATTGGCAATTTGAGCATGCAAGGTCTACAAGATTGTAGTCCACCCTTGGATGGAAACTTGGCAAATAAATAAGTACCTGAAACTACAAGATATGTAAAGTATATGTCGGATATATTACATACACATACAATGTCATTTTCTTTATTAACTCAGTAAGTTTCGATTTCAGCCTTCTCATTATTTGCAAGGCTTCACCTACGTGTTCATATTTCAATAGTTTTTTAAAAGTTTGTCGTTAGAAAGCGCGTATGTGAGCACTCCCTTAAGCTAAAGGCACTAAGCCTATTTTTTTTACCAGGGAAAAAATTTAGCGTAAAGCTATGGGTGGCAAAACCGGGGGGGGGGGAGGCGGGGAGGCACTGGCCCCTAAAAAATTTTGTTGGGGGAGCCTGCCCCCCACCCCCCCCCCCAAAAAAAAAGATTAATCACTTTTAGTATGGGAAGAAATGTTAATCAAATATTAAACACCACGTGCACTGCCTTTCAAACTTTTCGTTTTGTTTGTTTGTTTTCGTATCGATTTACTTAGTTCAATCATTTTAATTGCTGGCTATTTGGCTCGTTTAGCCCCTATGGTTATTCTAGGTAGCCAGCTCCCATTTAGAAATTAACGTTACTTCTCTTAATTTCATATATTGCGAAACCCTGGTTGAATAAAGAACTTGTTGTTGCTGTTGTTATTGTCTTGTTTGCTTTTTTTTTTTAAAAAGTAGAAATCCGAGTAAGAACTATGGAGGTCAACGGAAATGGAATCAAAAAAGGTGCTAATTGTGATATTTTTAAACTGTTGATCTGATTGGCTAAACTTGAAAAATGGACAATATCTTCATAAGTAAGCTGATGTATTTCTTTTTACTTTTATTTCTCTCATTAAAACCTTTCTAGCTGAAACACTTCTGATTTTAAATTTAAGTAAAGTTTCACGTAGGGAACATTGCCGGAAAGCGAAAACGTTTTCTTTACCTTTTTTTTTGTAGTTCTTTGAATTAATTGGCTAAATTATTGTAGCACAAAAGAAACATTGCTTTAAATTTGAGTTTCACTGCTTTTTACTTTAAAATTACTGTTGTACACTGGTTGATGTATTCTCGATATGAACATCTACAAAATTTTAAAAACATTCTGCCTTGGGAAAAGCGAAAAGCCGAAAAACAGTGGGAGGTTGCTTATGTTATAAAGTGTAGAATGAAATTAGAGAGTCTACAACATGACCTGCTTCTTCGGGGAAAAAACTGCCGTTCAATATCGATAGTCTCAAAGCCTTTGCGATATTAAACCATGTAAATGTCAGCGTGTTAGCATGTTTCTTTTGCGTGACCTCTGCAAGATTCTTTAAGTGTTAAAGATAATAATTGACGACATGAAAATTGATGTATCGTGATAAAGATAATTTATGATAGCTGCTGTATGATTGTTCTAATAATGTATGACAACAAAGATGTACGATAATTGTACCAAACGCTTACGAGAATTTTAATGCGTGGGCAAGAGAGGTTCGATAGTACAGTCCCTTTTGATTCTGAATCGAAAGTGAAACTCCACCAGGTTTTTCACAAATTTTTTGCCAGGTCGCAAGATTTTTCTCAGGTTAGTTTTAAGATATGGCCATTCATTGGTACAATGGTATTTTCTTGAATCGATGAATGGACCTGAACCTCATTTTCTCTTGCCTGAACACAATATCTTAAGCACACTCGCTATCGCTTCTAGTTCTAGCCGAAAATCTCTCGGTCAACATCGAAGAATTTAATAACGGGTTTTAATTTTATCAGTTAGAGGTTAAGTCATAATTCTGTAACAACAGGGGGCCGCGGAGCTGGGGGGGAGGGAACTCCCCCTTCCCACATTTTTCTCTTACTTTAACTAGTGTTCTAAATTCTTAAGAGGTAGTATCTGATGCAAAAATATTTCTCAGTTTGCTCCCCCCCCCCCCTCTCCCCTCCTCTCACCCCACTCTAAAAATCGCTCCGGGGCCCCTGAACAACCACATATATGGAAAATTGGAACTGCAGCTACTTTCAATTTTAAATTGGATTCTTTGAGAGCGTAAACACGAGTTTAGAATGTGTATTATTTTGATAAGACTGATAAATTTTTCTTGTCGAATGACACACAATTGTCAAATTATCAATTTGTTTTTGGTCAGTTTGATACGAAATCAGTTTGACTTAAGTTAAAATTATAGTTTTATACCCTCCTCACGAAGGATTTTCCACATCCAGCTTGTTTTTGCCTGTTTTTTATTTAGGGAAATCTTTGAATAATTTTTAAAGTAAAGCTATTTAGCGTCAATAACCGCATGAGTTTTAATAAATGATAAGTTACCAAACGGCGAAAACAAGCAACTCGAGTACGTACTAAGCAGCCCGCTTTGAGGGGTTTAACATATAGACTCGTTGGAGTTGGTGGCGTGTTTCTAGTGAATATCAAAGAAAACTGTACAACTGAATCGGATCATGTACACTTTCTCGTTATTGAAAAGAATCTGTAAGATTTTTCGCATGCAGGCCCGGTCATATTTCTTTTTTGACATTTCTTTTTTATGTACGTTTCTCTAAAGATTCTCTTTTAATGATTATATTTTTAAACAGCTTGTAGACTCTCTATACATTCTGATTTTAATATACTGTAGACAACGAAAGTTCACAATCTAACCAACGCGATAGTCAAAAAATAAGTTGAAACATTTCGAAACTCCAGAGTTCCGTTCAAGTTACTGGTAGAATAGGAAACCAATAAAAATATGGTTATCTGTCGGAAAATATTTTCGTTGATATCTTTTCTTATGCGAAAATTTTTTATTAGTAAGCGTTTAATTTCGTCAGTTGAAGTTTAAAGAAATATCACGCACCGAGGTCTTTGCACATATTCGTTCTTAGTTACGCGCGTTTTCAAGCCGTCTTAGCCTCAACGTTCCTAAATAAAGTTTATTTAAGTTTCTTTTAATTTTAGTATGAGAGCTTCTACTGCAGGCATAGAATGAGTAACTCACTAACCTTTATATATCTTCTAAAGAACTGATCAGCGTTGAAATGCCTTTACTTGTCTCTGTGTAAAGCAAACACTCATATTCAATACGAAGAAACTATAATCGCTCAAAACATGAAGGAGCAAAAGTTTCTGTGTGAAGCAAAAACTCATATTCAATATGAAGAAACTATAATCGCTCAAAACATGCAGGAGCAAAAGTTTCTGTGTGAAGCAAAAGCTCATATTCAATATGAAGAAACTATAATCGCTCAAAACATGCAGGAGCAAAAAAGTTGTAGCGCCAAACAACTTATCCTTCTCAAATTAAAAAGCTTTTTTCAGCTACCTTTGGTTTCAAACAGCGATATTATTTTTCTCAGACTGACTGTGCTAACATGAACTGTACCCAGCAAAATTCATACGGCTCTACAACATAGCTGGTGTATCCGACTCGGGGTTTCTTGGCAAGCTAGCAACAAACGTTATATATAGACCAAAACTCGGTTGCACAATCATTTGTTGTCTGCCGTTTTAATTTAACTTAATTAAATTTCTCTTCAGGTATCTGAATTGCAACTTAAATCATTAATCCGGAGCGATAAGACATCTCCCTTTTGGCTTTAAATGAATTAAGTCGTTGTTCTCAAAATTATAATCACAGTAACTTAATTTTGTTGGTTTATCCATGGCGTTCCAAAACCAAACAAATAAAAACCACTACCGACTTTTTATTTTTAGTCTTTGGATAGTAGGTAGCAAAATTCAAAATCTCTTTGAAATTTGCAATAGTTGATTGTTTGCTAATCTCGCCCCAGGCCCAAGGTCCACTCCCTCTCCATAAACCAAAATTGAACGAATTCGTTGAAATTAACAAAATAACATTATAAGGCGAAGCCATGAGAAAGATCTCTAACCACATACATTTCTTCTTTTTAGGCCCGACTGTCTGTAAAAGTTAATTCTAATTCGAATTTTAAGTAGGTTGACTGTATGGCTATGGTTGAGGGACACCATAATGACGTCAGTTCCTTTCGTGTTTACAACTTTTCGATTCAGCATTTCAAAGAAGAAGAAAATTACATTCTTCCATTTTGTTAACAAGTAACATGAAATGTATCGCGAGAACACCAAAATGTACGAAGTTCACACAAATATAATGATACTATAAAAATAATAATAATATGGAATTTCTAGAGCTGCCGATTAAGGATGTTAAAAATGTTCAGCTGCGCAATATCTTTACAGTATGAAACTGTCTGTGAATAGAAATGAAATGTTAATAAATATGTTTTAAATGAAACCAAACAATCGTAAGGATTGCAGGTTTTTTTTGTAGTTTGGTGACGGTTCCCGGCAAGGATAACGGCTTGAATAAGAGGAAGCATTTGAAGAAGAGAATTAAAGTGAGTTTCTGCGTTATCAAAAAGGGCAAGGAAAAAAATGTGTTTTTTGAAAGCCGCCGTCGTCAATATTATCGCTCTAGTATTAAATAACTCTAATCGGTGTTTATCGTCGACGCAAGTAAAAATTGATACTGTATCACTGACGCTTTAATGAGCTTTACCACTCGTGGAGTCATACCAGAGCCTTCGAGAGGATCTGATTAAAAAGGCATTACTGGTTGATTGCTGACTAGACGATGACTGAGAATACCTGAAAGCCCCTGGATACTTATTCATTTATATACCTTCTAGACGAGGGACTTATTAGAGCCGAGAGGGGTGATTAAAAATTGTCGACAGCCAAAGACAGAAACACAACATGATTTCAAATAGCAACTAGTGAGACGGTACGATGTTTTTTATCGTAGCGGGACACAGTGTTGCCGCCATCTTGGATCTGCGATTGCTGCTGGCCACTGCAAAATCAAAGATGGCGGCGGCGTGGCCTGTGAGTTTCCCGTGCTAAGAACATCCAGCCGCCTGCATGCAGGCTAGTAACTAGTAACTGAAACATATAAAACTGTTGAAAAATCATGTTTTTACACAATACGCCTTATGATGTAGGGGTGGGAGGCCGGAGGGAGGGCTTGTTCAGTAGAGAAGGGGTACATTTAAGACTTGAAACTCTAGACGGGGTGCTTATTAGATCGTTCACGGTAAGTATTTAAAAAGTTAGGTCATCACTGACCCCAGGGTACTGGTTGCTGATTGGTTCATTTCACTCATGTGCATTCCTCGTATAATTAACAATCATTCCATTAGCGCGCGTTGATTATGAGATGGTGAATAGCAAAAGAGGCGCGTAGGGTAGTTAAAGTTTATTCAAAACCATATTTCAGCATTGCAACGCTACACAGTTAGCTTCCAAATATGGTTAATCAGATATATGAGCTAATAACCGAGACTGAGTGAACCAATAAGAACGCTAGAAATTAACGTAATATTCAAGGTTGAAAACTTGAAACTAATAATTATCGTTATTCGCTCTAATAAGCTCCCGGGGGCCTATTTATTTTCAGACCTTCAAGAGGGGTAG
>JAOBAT010011915.1:0-10203 GCA_026413305.1 Hydrozoanthus tunicans | reverse complement strand
CCCCATCTACGCATTTTTAAAAAAGGACTACAGCTGCCCATACACTCGCAAGCTTTTCGCTCTGCATCTCAACAAAATAAACTGTTTGTTGACTGAAACTTGGGTTGTAAAAATCTGGCTGTCCTTACGGTAGAGCCAAAAGAAAAAAAGGCGAAAGACGACAAAAACATGATTGCTATTTACGAGAATCGGTGGCTAAAAACAATGGTGAGCTTGAAGACTTGATTTGGTTTGAAAGTTGACTTGGAAAGCTTCTGCTTTGCAATTTACTATGTTGTTCTATTGCTGCACTTTCTTGGTTTGGCATTATTTGCAACCTATGGAATTTACTGCTCATTTTGGGAAATCTCAACGACGAATCGGTGTCAAAATTTCACTCTCTTCAACTACCCGAAACAGATGGAGATAGGATGGCAAGCTGTGTCGTGTTTTAACTGCCTACTATGTGTGGCAGCAGCCTCGAGAATGTATCAGTTTCCACAAGATTTCTCGCTGACAAACCTCGTCAAAATGCCAAAATTTGTTTGGTTGTTGTCGCTGTTAGTAGGAGAAATTGCTTACGAAGTCACCCTGTCCGTAAACGAGGCCTCGAAGCTTGTGCTATGCATTGAGATTGGCTTTATTTTGCGCAACTGTTTCACATTTGCTCTCGTATGCGTTTGGAATTTCGTGGGGGAGAGCAAAACAATGAAACGTCCATGCAGAGCGCTTCGCCTAGCTTACTGGATGACCAAATTTGTGTATTTACTGGAGCAGATTGTCATGGCGGGACTAATGTCTTGTCATATCCATCACAAAATCACTGGAGTGTATGGATTCTTGTCTAAAACCACAACCGTTAAAAATGTCGCCCAGGCAGAGTATATGATGGTATATGCGTTTCACCTTTACCTACTCACTTGTTTCTGGAAGAAGACGTTTAACGACAATAAACGAATTCTTGGAAAATCGCAAAAACTCGGCTCCACATTGAGAGTGTGAGAAGTAAGTTTATAAGATGTTACGGAAGTTTGGAAGATGTCGATCAGACGGCGCAGTCATTCAGTGGTTGTCTATGACAAGCTGGGTAAACTAAAAGTCCCTTAATGTAGTAACATTCATATTTGCCTGGAATTCTACCAAGTGAGACGATTGCTCTTGACAATAACAGCTTTCGCGAATTTTTAAACTGCGCAAAGAGTTTATTTCTCATGGATTTAGACAAATTGCAATGCTCGCTGTTTGAACAAAAAACAATCCAAACTTTGGTCCCATTTTGCCTTTGTCTTCGGTAAAACCATTCTACAAAAACTCCTTTAATTCATCTTGTCTCAAACCGACAATCAAGTAACGGTAAACTCAAAATAAGTTTGACAAAATCACGACAGGACTTGCTGTCATAATCGTAAGCGCAACTAATTTTAATTAAAACTAAGATTCGTAAGAGAATAAAAAATATCAAAAAAATTAACATACAGAAAAAAACTAACAAGTGTATTCTAAAAAGCTAAGGTATGTTTGGTTATTTCAACTGGGGTTTTCACGCGTGATATGAAGAGCCTCTTTAATACTGCGGTATGGAGTTCCGTCGCGGCGGAATCCAAAACTTGAAAGCAATGCTTTGAGCAAAGTTAAGAAAACGCTTCATTGAGCTCAAAGTGTTTATCAATACATCTGTTCGATACGAGTTGATCTTTGAATGAAAAGGGTCTAGCCTTTTTGGCAATTGGCCAATTGGAAGAAGACTGGCGTTTCAGTAAAACGCCGAAGCAGCTTATGAGTTTGGTAACTTAATCCATGTTTGCCAAAACTTAATTTATTTTGTTGTTATGACATCACTATGACAGTATATTAAGGTTATTTGATTCAAAGTATCATGCTTATTTATTTTTTCTTGCTTCTAGCAGAGATTTCTGATCATTAAATCAGTTTGAAAATCGCTATTGAACCTTTTGTTTGAAGCCAGAAACTTATTAAGCCCTGTAAAAGCCTCAAATGTAATGAATGGCCCTAAATGCAATAAAAGTACTAAAACCCGAAGTCAAGTTTATGTGGTAGAGTGGTAAATCGGACCGAATCTTATCCAATCGAAGTTATATTTGTTATCATTGGCCTGAACAACAACATTTCACCTCTTCGACTATCATTTCTTTCAATATTTCTTTTATTTTTTTTACTAAATGTTTAAAATGACTTTGAGATCTGCCCAATGTTTCTACCTCGCCACGAAGGGCTTCGTAGTGGAAGCGGTCCACCTTTTGCGTCAACTACAAAAAAAAAAAACAAAAAAAAATACAGGTCACTTCGTGAATTATGATAAAGAGTAGCGAAATTTACGACCATTGATTGCATGGTCTAGTGAAAGAATTATGAACAAGTAATCGAGTTCACGCGCCATAACTACAAAAGTGAATTCGATCAATACATGAGAAATTGATGGTTAAACTTACCTCTTCAAATAAATACTACTTTCAATTTCATCTAAGTGCTTTATAAAATTTTTGAAAAACTCAGAAGTGCAATACCATTGTAAACTAACTGCAAATCTTTCTCACGGAAGCAGTTCTCGTTCTCCACATGAACTGATCCTTACCCACGCTTGTTACTAGACAGGCTAAGTCTCCCATGGCGGGACATAGCCCCTATAAAAATGCAAATTCCAGAAGCGTTTTTTGTAGTCCACGTAGACAAGAAAAGACAAGAATTCCACGTAGCACAGGGGAAAAGGGTGGGGGAAATGGGGGGTGTCTTTAGGCGTAAAAAGGATATGGATGTTCGTCGGCAGATGTAACAAAATACCAAGGCGTGAAAATAAATTTTTGACCCTAAAGAATACCTTCAGGAATCGATTTGAGAAACGCAAGAGAAACCTGCAGAGAAAAAAGAATGAACATGCTCGTTTTGTTTTTGCATGAACCCCCAAAGGCCGTCTTTCTAAAATATCCTTGATTTTTCACTGAAAAGCCTTGAAAATACCAATATGCCGATTCTGACCTCCTAAGAATTACGAAAAGCATCGCTATCATACCTATAGAGAATGTAACCACCCCCAGATCACGTAGTGCTATATAACTTATGGTTTCTGTAAAGAAACGAAAGAAACTTGGCAAAGTATGAACGACACACTTCAAATGGGAATGTATTGGTAGAGGATTTTGGAGTAAAATGTTCCAATTTGAAAAGAGACATCTCGAAATATAATTTTCCTGAATTTAATTCAAACTAAACCGTTAAGGTGTTTATAGAAATAGCCAAGTGTTTAAGAACGTTTTAGACGTAATTTTCACGTGCACCCATTAGTAGTTTAAAGTAGGAGCTAAGAGCTTACATTAATGGTGGCAGCAAAGCTTTATTGTAAATACAGATCGTACGATCAGAAAGTTAGAGCTCAATCGACTGATGTCATAATTCAACTTAGTTTAAATTGATTCTGACGAGTTTACAAATGGAAGCAAATCAGAATAAAATCTTATCTACAAACGCATCTGACCCAATTGTCAGTTCTCTTACGATGTTTTAAAACTTAAAGTGATTTTATCAAATGTTTAATTCTGTAGCTTTTAAGTTTTGAGATTGGAAAAACTCTTTATCGAAAAGGTGTTTTTAATTATCCTAAGGCCAACGTGCTAAATTTGCTTAAGACTGAAAGTTTATTAAAAACGTCTGTCTTCAAACTCTTTCATTTCAAACTCTAATGTACTCACTCCTGTTTACAAACGCATGAGGTTAGAATCATTATGCGTGTTTGCGATTCCTTCGATCAGCAGTTTATTGTCTCGCGAATAAGTGAATTAACTTTTTAAAAACAAAAAATAAAGAAATGTCTTTTTATAGGCTGCACGTCGTGCTTATCTAAAAAGTATCTGACTTTTGCATTTTGGAAACAAACCGATTCTTTTGCCTCGTCTGCCTTTCTCCAAAACAACTAAATATCAGGGCTCCTTTAGATTCAGTGGTACAAAGATTTGGAATACTCTTCCTCTGGACCTAAGGAGAACTCACGATTTAACAAAATTCAAGACTGGCCTAAAAAAAAGTATCTAAAATCTCGATCATGAATTTATCCTATATCAAAACCGTATCTGTATATGTGTGTTTTTCTCAATCTATTCTGTGATGATATATTTTTTATTGTAAACATTTTTCTCTTTTTCTGCCTGTAACTGTAAATTTATTTTAAAAAGAGCCCCATTCAAACCAGTTCTTCTGAACTGGGCACCTCTGTCTAAGTATCGTTGTTGATAAACAACCATTGCAATTATCTTGAACTTTTAAGAAAAAACGAAAACATTGTTTTGCCTTATTTTGGTTGCCTGCCTGGAGTATTGACGACCTTTGCTTTTGAAAAAAATACTTTGATTTCCTTTAGTTGTGGCTTATTTCGTAATACAGGGAAACTTAGTTAATGGACTGAATGTCCGAACCAATGTTGATAGTTTCCTGTATGTAGATATACTAAATGGCGCCAATTTGATAACGTCTTATTCTGCCAGAGTTTCTTGCCAAACAACGCATTTAGCGTTCAGGATTTTCGCTCCCTTTTGTTCGCTACAATTCTACGATTAAAAGGTTGTTCCTGAACAAATCGATAATTTCATTTTTTACTGTTTCAATCTTTTCTGGTTATTAACCTTTTGTGTACCGGTGCAAGTTATCCTTTGTCTAACATTAGACAGATAGTATTTGATTCCAAAGAAATACAACTGCTTGTTTTATATCGATGTTTTATTGAATCGCAAAACAAAGTAAAAAAATAAAGTTTGTCAAACCTTTATCAAACATGCGTAGGCAGAAGAATCAATATTCCTTAGTATTGCATCACGGCAATTTAGAAGAAAACTATTTGATTGATGCCGAGACAGAAGGAGCTGTTATGATAAAATCAAATTAAACAGCAGGAATAATGGCTTCGTTCTCTGTTGGTAACAAAAAACTTGTCGATTTTTTTTTCTTGAGTTCCGTTTATTTTCAATCTTGCTGCACTTTAAGATGATTCATGCTGATACCAGCTCGAAAACTAAGAACAACTCAGAAAAATTCGTGATGCTGTGCTTTTAAAAATGTTTCAAGCAATATCCAACGAGAGGTTTTGCGCCAGAGGCTAGAGAGAAACTGTATTGAAAGAATTATTCATGTAGTGTAAAATACCTCTCTGGAACACGATTGGTAGAGCACAGGAGACCCCCTTAAGCCAAAAGTACAAAAAGCAAAGTTTCAACGTCAAAACTATTATAAAACAAGCCGCTAGAACTGTAGAACTCAACAGATTTTCTCCGTTGAGGTTGTACATTCTCTTTAGAAGATCAACAATGCCACTCGAAAACTCGACTAGTTTTGAGCATCAAACGTTGACAATTGTCATACCATTGAGTCTTCTGTCAGCTTTTATTGTTGTTGCAAACACAGCTGTTTGCGGGTTGATGTACCTGAAGAAAAATTTAAGAACTTACACAAACGGTTTTGTTTGCTCTCTCGCCGTATCGGATATTCTAACTGGAGGAATTATGTTCCCGCTGCACATGGCCCAGCCGAACTCCCCATTACTGGATCATATCATTGGTATTGTACTTGTTGCTGGTGTTGCAAACGTTACCGCAGTGACTTTCGACCGATATCTTGCAGTAATGACCCCTCTAAAGTACATCTCTATAATATCCAGATACTTTATGCCAGTTATTTTTCTGAGTTGGACTCTGCCTGTAATTGCTTTATTGATTCCGTTCGCATGGGGAAAAGTTGAAACGAGTATAGCACATAAGATATATATGTTCATTCTTGAAGTTTTCGGTGTTTTAATACCATATATCTTTGTGTTTATTGCCTATTTTAAGATATTTAAGCAAGTAAAAGAGTGCGTTAAGAAGCTGAAACGGGAAATTCACCTCAACGCACAGAAGAATATTTTACCACCGCAGTCTGAAGCGAAAGTCGCTTTCACATTCTCCTTAGTGGCCGCAGTTTTTATCTGCAGCTGGTTACCAGTCCTTTATATCACAACAGTTTACACGCTGGAGAGAGCAGAGCTTGCCCCAACGTCCTTGAGAATAGGTTCCCTATTCACTCTAGCTCTAGGATCTCTTGCTAATCCACTGCTGTACTCCTTCATGAAGCCTGATTTTAAGAAAACGTTAAAGGCATTACTTTGGCGTAAGGACTATCGCTACCAGTTGTCGCTTCCTTGTTGCGCTAGTCCCTGGGTTTCTACAAAAGCGAGAGGCTGTTCGGTCGGTGCCAGTTTCAGATCAAACCCTGAAACTCCTTCAGGAACGATGAAATTTCCAGTTAATGTAAAACCGTGGCTATGAAAGCAAAAAGCAAGCAGGAAGTTTCTACGTTAACCGCTTGTGCCTCCGTCTGTGGGCCCGCAGGATCAAATCCTTGGTTTCACAGGTGGGCTAAGACTCTAACTTAAAAGATTTTTTTTCTCCGGGTTCTCCGGTTTTCGTCCCTCCACGAAATCAACTTTCACGCCGAGATCTGTGCCGTCGAGCGATTAAACACAAGCCACTGGCTTGGGAGAATGGGCAACCACTCCCAGCGTAATGACGATAAATAAAGTTAGTTTAGTTTTAGCTTAAGACTAAATATCAAGTTTAGCAGTCACAACATAATTGTATGGATTCAAGTGAGGCCTAACCACTGGAACGGGTTATATTCCAAGTGTCGCTGATCTACAGCATCAACAAAGAAACCACGCAAAGGAAAGGGAAAAAATCTCTGGCCTCGGATGGATTCGAACCCACGACCTACGAAACAGATCTACATAGCTCTAGCCAACTGAGCTACTGGACCAGCTTGGAGTTTGGTCGTGGGATTTAAGGACAGTAGAGCTCGGCCCGAGCCTAGAAATAACCATAGTAAGAGTATTGATGTCCTTCAGTGGCATATGTGTGAACACAACACATATGGATTCAAGTGAGGCCTGACAACTGAACGGGTTATAATCCAAGTTTCGCTGAACTATGGTTATAACAATTGAGCCCTTACAATTACAGAGTTGTCCTTCTGAAACTAATCAAGACATAGGTACAACACCATGATTTTCGTTTTCATGTTTTGAAAATCATGGGAAAACTTTCCCTAAGACAGTTGAGCCAAGATATCTTAACGAGTACGAGGCGGTTTGCTTAAATTTCAGAAAATAGTTAATGTTGAAAGGTAAGTCCGCAAATTTTATGCGATAAAAAAACGTTTATTTTCTATCCCTTAATTCTTTTTTTTTTAATAAACGTTAGTTGTCTTTATTCAAAACTACTGTTAAATTCTTTATTAAAAACGTTAGCACATGCAGTTTTGGGGATCTGTGGCTACAGATTGTTTGTAGGCAGCTCACGGTTGTGTTGCGGGTTGTCTATGAATTTTCTAACCACAAACGACCTTCAAACAAACTTTGGTTTTCTCTTTTTCAGTATTTATTCCCGGAAAAGCTGTTGTAAGTAAAACAAAGGAATCTTTACTTTTTTGCTACATTTTTTTAGCTAGTAGGGAATAGTTTTGGGAGTAACTAGAAATAGGCAGAATAAAAGGAAAAACAATCGCAGAGATTGCTTTTCTTTGTAAACGTGTTTTCAAGCCCTTGGAGGAAATAAAAGCCAAAGGAAAATAAAGGCAAAACAAGATCCATTAACAAGATTTTCTCTGAACTAAATTACCGACAAAGGGTTTGAAAATAATAAATTTCAATCAGTTATGACCGGATTAACAGTACAAAAAGTCTTAAGGTTTGAAGACTTTGTCACAAACTTGTCACAACCTTAGAATCTAGAGTTCTTCATCCATCCACCAAATATCTTAAGCGCGTTGCTCCTAAGCGAAAAACCCACACATTACTTATACTTTGGCAGGTGCAAACGAACCTCACTTAATCAAGCACGTCATTTCACTTGTGATATCAGCTGCAAAGTTTCTCCAATGTTGAGGACAATTTGAAATAAGAAACCATGAGTGTCTTCATAGCAAAATCAAAAAACATAAAAAGGTTTTAAGGTGCGAATTAAATCAAATCAATAAAATCTTGCGAGGTATTCTGTAAGCATTAAGTTCTAAAATGGAACTTAGTACGTAGACATTATTGTTTTAATGTTCATTGTTTATAAAAGTTGTTGATCGGCCAACTTTTCTAATAAATTAAATTGAAGATCCGCCTTTATGTCGCAACTGATAATCGATAAAAATTGTATATCAGGCCGCGGGTAAGAGCAGTTCCGGCCCACATGTCAATGCGAGTAATAATTCAAATATTAAGAGTAAAATGTCAAAGCTTGTTTACTGGCTTAATGGAGCAATATTGAATGAATCTGTAAAACACCGTGTTTTTTGGCAAGAGATCAAAACTTGTTTTTTTTAAATCGCTTGCAGCAAACAAAGAAAATTAAGGTGCAAAAAACAAAATACTTGGGTTAAACGCAGTTGCTTTTTAGATTATAAAAAAAACAAAAAGGTTACGTTTCAACAATTCATGATCAGGTGCAAGACGGAACCGAAAGAAAAGCTATAGACTTTGTAGTGTATGATTTTCTTAAGGGATTTTGTCGTTTTCACTCTTCTCTTGCTGTTGACCTTATAACCGTGATATTGCCTTCTAAGCTATCTTATATTTATATATCTTGTATGATAAGCCGTTCTTGTAAGCCATATATATTTAATAAATTAAATCAGTTTTGTTTTGTCTATTGAGGGAGCCTCCAGTCTTTTCCTTGAGCTTCCTTGCTGTTAGTTACTCAATTGAATTAATTTATTGTTAAAGTTAGTGTAAGATTTAATGGCAAAATGAATAAAGAATGAATGAATGAATACTGAGTTGCCCGTAAAACGGTTCTGTTCATGAAGGATTTTCATATCTGAAACTGTTTCTTGTATTGAGATTTAGTTCCTCAAAAAACAGCACAAACGGAGATTATTTTAACGTCAGGTGTATATATCATTTTTGTTTTTTATTTCTCTATTATTTTATTTACCGTTCACAGCCTACCCTTCTTGCATGAAGATTATGAGCTGAGATCAAACAGAAGGTTTCACAACCCGGAAGGTAGGAGGGGGGTCAGAGATCTTACCAAAAGACAAAAGCTTGCATACACAAACACAAATCTTGAAGAAAGATAAGCGTCAAGCTACATTGAACTTTTTTTCCAAATCATCCCAACTTCTTTTTCCTCTATACACGTCCATATCAGCTCACAAAGGAGAATAAAAATTTTGTTATAAATTTTCATCAGATAAACTTGTGAACGTGGTGTGTGTTTTCCATTGCCGCAGTAGAAATTAAGCGTTTGCTTTTTGCGAGGTAAATCTTCTCCGTAAAAAGACACTCACAACATCAACCTGATTAGTGAAGATTTCTTTCATTCTATAAACATCAACCTGTTTGAATTTTTTTCCCACGTGATCACTTATCGTTTATAAAATCAAAGAAACGCAGAGACTTCGTGTAGTATAAGAAAGTAACTAAAATAACTAAGAAAAAACAAACAAAAAGAAATACCAGAAATTAAGTTTTTAGCATCTTCTGTGAAATCTATAATTTCAATGAAACATAAAATAACATAAAATGCTCTTTTAAATGCTGGTCGAATACAAGTGTAGACTTTCTTTAATGCAGAGAAAGAGTTCCCAGATTTTGCTTTTTAGAAGCAATGAAGTTTTATACAACACAACCGTTTTCCATAAACTTGTACTATGGCTGTTGAATTGGCTTTTATAACAATGCCACTAGTGAGATTTTTCTAAAAAAATCTAGTGTTCTCGTCCACGTATCATGTTTATGTTGTTGTTCACTGAAATATCAAATTTCTGTGTGCTCCAGATTTGAATTTCTGCCTTAAGTCTTTTACTGGCAGTGTTCATAGCCTTTGCAATTAGTGAAAGTTAGTCAGTTTCCAAAATGTTCTTCCCACAACTTAGGTTTTTGCTCTTTAGCTAGCTCCTCTCTCTCCCCAACCCCTCTCGGACATCTGGTACCCAGGGTAGCGCGGTAAATAACGCTTGCCGCCTGGCCAGCCCAGTTGGTAAGGCGCGACCGGCCCGGATTTAATTTCCAATGCCGAACCTTCATTCAGGGCCTTAAGGAAACTGAGAGTAAGTTACTGTCTTTGCTTTAACATCTGCAAACGGTTAGGCCTTCGCGTCTTCTCGGTTAAAGACATTAAATCGTAGGTCCCGGGTGGCAGACCTCGAAGGGGACCTCGAGTCCTATTGTCTGTTCTCCCGTGACTCCTTGAGTGAAAA
>JAOBAT010011904.1:0-10203 GCA_026413305.1 Hydrozoanthus tunicans | reverse complement strand
ACATACGGGGGTGCTTATAAGCAGAATAAAAAAATATTTCGGAACAACATACCATAATATTTTGAGATTTATTTATAATACATTAATTGTGCGTCACAATAACCGACTTACAGTTATTTTTCTAAACTCCGCAACCACTTATTTATCTTTGTAACGTCTGACTAAAAAAATTGATGTTTAAAAAGAAAGCAAAAGTAACACACTTATACAGTAGATTGGCTTATAAACAGGGAGGCTTATATATTAAGCCATTGTAAATATGACAAACGTTAAACGGGAGTTGGGGTTGATTTACTATCAAATAAAACAGCGCTTATGCTATTTCTTCTAAAGATATACATTCAACTAGTTCATATTAACTTTCTTTAAGAATACATATCGCAGCATTTAAGCCATCCTTTTTAGTTCATACCGGTTCGATATTACGGACGAACACAAAATCCATTAATCTCGAACATTTCTTGCACTGCGAAGTTTTCGTATAAAGATGTTTGTATTTTTCCTGTTTGTTTCGCTGGTTTGTTTTTTTCCATGTAAGTGCTAACTTATGAACAATAAAGAGTCGGCTTTGATTTCGAAAGTATTGAGGTATATATTTTTGAAATTAGTTTCGAACAGCCACAAGCAACAAGTTACGTGTTTCTCGAGTGAAATGATCCATATAAAAAATGACTTAAAATTGAAAAACTATGAGTTTAACAAAAATTGATTCCAAACCCAAAGCGAAATGGACAAAAGGAAAGTAAAAACAGAGGTCGAAATAGATTGATATTGAAGTAAAAAGCTAAAAAAAGATTAAAAAATCCGCGTATGAACCGAGCTAGCGGGAATCAAAACGGAAGCAAAACGTGACAGTCTAGAAAGTAGTTCCCAGGCTTCGCTCAAAAAGGGCGGTTTGAAAAACAGATCTAGTCATTATTTTTTTGTTAAAGTGCCTATGACATGAGACAATTTGTGATGTCAGCGGATAGACCTTGGTAAACTAGGAATAGCATTGAAAAAAGAAATCAAAACCTGATACGTTTATCGAGATATTAACGTTAAATGTATTCAACTGATGACGTCAGTTGTCGTACAGGCAAATTTTCAATCTTCTGCCAATCGTAATTTTTGGATGAATCTAAGCCAAACCTGGGCAGACATCGTATCTTAAGGTATTCTTCGGAATCGTTAATTTTTCCTCCATAGAGTCAGGATTTACGGCTCATTTAAAAAAACTGAAGATTTCCCTTTCCAACAACTGACGTCATCAGTTGAAATTAAGCAATGAAACGCATTTTCCGTGCCGTGTAATTTCTTATTGCACAATGGGGAGGGGGGGGAGGACATTGAGTGAATTGATAAAAAAACTTGAAAGTCTGCTTTTATAAAATAACAAACAAACAAATATGAAAAAGCAAAGAGACGTGCAACATAATATCAGCATTCAAGTTCTCCTTACTCGTACGTTACACGTCATCTGCCATCTAGCGAGCACAGAGCGTGAAGTTTGAATTTGAACTGTCGCGAATTGATGAAAAATATTCATTTTTGTTAGAAAGTTTGCCATTGGAAAAGGCTCACAGTCATCGCAGTCATCTTATTTTTTAGAGAAGTTACAAAACAATCATATTTGCAGTAGCTTAGGCAATGTTTTCTCACAAGCTTTTAAGTTAGGAACGGAAAACTACAAGTGAAATCGTCACTTTGAAATTACCTCGTGTGTTCGGGTTTGAAGAAAACTAATTCATTCAGACGTTTTGGATAGTACATCCAAGAACATGCCACCGAGCTTAACGCTATCTGTAACAATAGAACTTCATGTGCCCTGGATCTGGATTGGGACAGTGTCAGGCTGCCTGATAAATGAATCTGATTGGAGAGACTGTTCAAAGAACCATTGAAATCAAACTTGTGCACACTCGGCCGGCTAAAAATGGTAATGATGTTTTTAACAGTTCGTTTGACTGTTTTGTCGAAAATTTCTGAATGACTCTTTTTAATTCCTCGTTCTTTTCTCCACTCTTTATATTAAAAGTAGAAAGAAGTTGAATAAATATGTAAGCTTAACAAACTTAAGATTTAGTTCGGTACCTAGCTTGAACTGCATTGTTTATCGATTTTTGCGAATAAAAGTTGTTTTTCGACTAACAAATAATACTCTTCAAACATTCTTTGCTTTTGGTGTGTCTAATGAATTTTAGAACGTGATAATTGGGAGAGTTTTGTTACTCTCAACAAAAGGAACTATTTCGTATTTTTTGTCAGGGATTTCGTTGAGCTAGCTCTGACTTGTCCACTGAAGCAAACCGCATCTTCTTGTTTTAGGTTTCCCAGTATAATACCGAAATAGGCTCATTTTTATTTGGTACCAGATTTGAATTATAATTTTGTATGTTGTCACTGGCTAACATGTTTTCTACAACAAAAACACTTGTTATTTGAAAGCAAATAAAATTGCGGGCGAATTTTGATTTTCGGTGTTGTGTGAGACTTTCAAAAGCGTTCTGTGTGCTCTCTTATAGAGCACGGCTTTTTGCTCTCTCGACCAATCATGCAACGCACAAGATTCACTGAGGTTATTTTATGAATAATTATAATAATACCCCGAGAACCATAAAAGGTTTTGACAAAGTTTTTTCACCGCTCTTCCTCATTTAGAAGTGTCTGTCCACTGATGAAACAAAACGTTTCATGTCGTTGGCGCTTTAAGGAGCTGTCCGCCTGAAAACCGACCAACGAGTTTTCGCGTCAAAAATAGATTTCCCTGATTTTTTGCAGGTAAAATAGCAATTCATTGCAAAATACTAAACCGACTTCTTTTGTTTCAAAACTCTTTATTACGAAAAATATATACAACTAACTGACTTGAGGAAAACGGCTTTGAAATCGCCATGGCGGCCTTGTTAGCAATTCGAATTTCAGGTGATTTCATAACAACACGAAAAATATTACGCGGCCAGACCTAACGGTAATTTTTGAAAAAAAGGTAAAATAAACCTTCTTCTTGCATGTCGTACGCTTCATATTGCAAATTATTCGAATTTGTTTGTTTTCCACCGACATTTGTAGGCCTAATTTTTCGATGCGCGATCGAAGTACCAAAACGTCCTTGACTAAAATTTGATTTTTTCAAAAGTGGCCATGGATAGGATTCATGAACGCTAATAAATATGATTATACAGATGAAAGATCAGACTGTAAAACTATGAAAGAAAATAATGCGGCTCGTAAAATGGGAATGAGAAAATAATGGCTCAAAACACCTCTTGCGAAGTGTTCGATATTTAAAGAATGCAGCAAGCGGTAGTCACGTCACCCACAAAAGGAACCCTTTTCATGCTCAATACCAGCTTGGCAGGTAAGAAACTCCTTATACACGGCAGTATGATGTTTCTTTAAGGCTACCGAAAAATTGTATATCTGTAAATATTCTTAGAAGTAAAATTAAAGTTGAATTGGAAAATAACTTAATTGTTACGCATGGTTGAACGAAGAATGCGGCCAAGTCTTGTCAAGCAAGCAAATCGTCGTTTCAAATTATTTCTCGGACAATCAGGCAGGTTATTTTTGAAACATTTTTTGGACGAACGCATCTATTTTTCATACTTGATGTTCAAGTTAAAAGGTAAAGAACATTAACTGAATCAGGCGGTCGCCTGAGAAATTTTATTTTTCGTAATAAGGAGTTTTGAAACAAAAGAAGTCGGTTTTAGTAGAATTGCTAATTTACCTGCAAAAAATCAGGGAAATCTATTTTTGACGCGAAAACTCGTTGGTCGATTTTTAGGCGGACAGCCCCTTAAGTGCTGGTACGTTTCTATTTATTTATGACATTTTTTGACTCAAGGAGTCACGGGAGAACAGACAATAGGACTCGAGGTCCCCTTCAAGGTCTGCCACCCGGGACCTACGGTTTAACGCCCTTATCCGAGAAGACGCGAAGGTCTAACCGTTTGCAGGTGTTAGGGCAAAGGCAGCACCTTCTCCTCAGTTTTTTAAGACCCTGAGTGAAGGTCCGGCACCGGGAATCGAACCCGGGCCTCCCGCACGACAGACTGGCGACTTACCAACTTGACTAACCAGGCAGCGGTTAAATGCCAAAAATCAAAAGTCATTCGATAGTTTAAGTGACGATCCGAGGACGAACTATATCGGTAGATCAACGGCCGTGGAATGCAGAAAGGCTACGTTTTGGCTCAGTTATTAAAATGGACCGTATCTTCATAAGCGAGCTAATGTATTTCTTCTAGTTCACTCATGAGTTCAAGCTTTCTAGCTTGTTGAAACACTTCCGCTTTTAAGTTTAAGACAACTTCTAAACTCAAAAGGTTTTCTTTTGTTTTGGAGTTATATGATCGGCTTAAATATTGTTATATCACGAAAGAAACATTGCTTTAAAGTAGTCAGAGTTTCACTGTTTTTTTACTTTAAAATTTTGCTGTACACAGGTCGCGATATTCTCAGTATGAAAATTTAAACACATCCGGCGTGGGAAAGGAAAAGACTGCCTATAAGTTCAATTTTACGCGCGGACCGTTACGTAATTAAAAACACCTTTTCTGAAGCAAAAACAGCGAAAAAGAAGCCGGCAGCAAGATTCCCGATCAACTACAATTCAACAACAGTAACAGCAAGATAAGATAGAAAACCAGCATTTCCCGACTAATGACTCATTGAAAATCCCGTTCAGGGGATACACGTCACAAGCAAAGCTTAAACTTACTGTAATAGCTGTCGTATCGTTTGAAGTAGCGTGCACACACTTTTCTGAGTTTCCTTTAGTTAGATGAAGGATTTGTTTCATCAGTTACGGTGAAAAGCTAAAAACTTTTATCAAACTAGGAACAAAGAGGCTTAGTTTTAACTAAAACTCAATTACAAACGAACAACAATCGAAGATAGAGTTCACCGTGAGTGATTTTTTCCCCCAAATTCTTCCAACCAAAAAAACAACCTAAAGGAAACTATAGCTTATTAAGCGGAGTAAAAGCAATTAAAACACAAACAGAACATTATCGAAGACAGTCCAGCGAAGTTTATTAAATAAGATGTCACAAATTTCAAAGATGTTTTGTCTCAGTTCATGTGCAAATGCTACTGAATGAATTAGTAGTGAGCTTTTTTGCTAATCAATATTTGCTGGTTCATTTAGACATTTGTGCATCAGATTAATATTTAACGAACAGTTAATACTCTTTCCATTCTGAGGCCAACAATCACAAAAGAAAATCAGAATGAGAAATGATTAGTTTGAAAAGCCTGTTGTCAAGAAAAAAATGAACATAATTACTATAGTTAAAACAAATTTTGACGCAGGTCTTGCCAAACGCACAAAATATCAACAAAGACCGGAAAGATTTTGTGCGTCAGCCCAAATTTTCTCTTCTGTAACTCCTGATTTTCTTTTATATGCAAATCGGGAATTATTGTGAACTTGCTTTTCGAACTATTTTGAAAACGCTTGATAAAAAATGAATGAACGAAACTTAAAAAGGTGAATCACGATGAGGGAATTGTTGTGAATATGGTTTCAGGATAAAGTGGAAATGTAAATCTTGGAATTGGACCTCTTCGTTGACCGGTAAAAAATTTTATTTCTAACTGCTAGATATTCAGCTTCTACTTTATCAATTGTATATGTCTTGCTTCTTCTGTTTTTTTTTCTTTCTTGCTCGGAAACACAAATGCAACACACAATCTATTAATCAACTACCATATGCAGTTGTTGCAATTAGAAGCTCTCAGGAATTCTTGCAATGTCTGCATGCACAATTGCAAAGTGTTTCCATTTACCAGATTTCTAGGAATATCAAGCAACTGATATAGATTTATAGATTGCTGCTCAAGCCACTTTACTCTGAAGAACATAAATGTGTGTGACACCGATAAAAAGCAATAGTTTTCGGCGAACAATAAACACGAGCTCTTTTGTCACTGTAAACAAAATTCACTTAGAAAGACCATGTTGCTTTGTAGTCAAAACATGCAAATGATTCTTTTGAAATATTTAGAAAGAACTAGCTAGCACCCTCTTGATTAACAGATGGTCTTTTTCTGCCTAATTTTGCTAAGTGAAGACGTTTGTGACATGCGGTTTCCAAATGCGAAGTCCTAACGCAGTTTTGAAATATATACAAGGCCGTATATTACGATATTCATTGATGTTTCCAAATGGCTTGACCAACGCAAATAGTAAGATTAGAAAACAAAGGCTTTCAAGATTGTTTTCTCTATTAAACTTTGAATAGCACTCATGACAAGCCGCTCATTTCATTGGCTGGGTCTGGTTTCATCTGACAAAATGATCGACGGTTCTAATTTTCTGCACGAAAGCAAAATACGGATGAAATAAAACGCATTTGAAACCAGTAGAGCGCAGTAAACTGCATTGGAGGAAAATTCTGTCAATTATCTAAATTGTGAACAAAGTTTATGCTCCCAACAAGGTATGTTATGCGTTGTTTGTTTATCTCTTATCAGAATATCTGTATGCTGCAATAATTATCATGACAGATAATTGATGAGTTTACCAAAAGGAAAATTTAAAGCTGTAACGAAAACTAAAAAGAAATTTCAAGCATTTTCTGAATACGAAGACAAAATGTTTGCTGTTTGAAATAGTTTTGAAATCATTGTAGGGAATATTTTGATTAACATCGGTTTTGTAGATCCATTTCATGTACAAAGCTGATAATGAATATTTGAGCACTATAAATGTCTGCTTCGTATCAAAGGGCGAATTGCAAATGTTTTGAAAAGAATTTATTGTTTGTCTGGATGCTCATTACCAGAAGTTTTGCTTTTTTAGAAATGAAATTATATAAAACTGTGTTATTTCTAGCTTCATCGTTCCAGACTTTTTCTCGGTAAAAAGTGTGTTACGCATTCAACTATAAATGTTATAAAAAGACACTATTAATATTTCTATCAGTTTCAAACAAAATTAAATCTTTGAGCATTTTTTGCGGAGAAAATCAAGTATTTCGTAATTCAAAAGCAATAACTTAGCAACAGAGGCACACCTGTTCATTATCATTAGTAATGTTCAATGATCCTGCATAATTTTTGCAAAAAGCACCCAAAGAAGATCAGCCGGATCAAATTTAAATTTTTGGAAACAAAACTTCGCACCAAACTAAGAAACCATTGTAAAATCCGGCAGAAACAAACATAACTTAATAGATTTTAAACCAAGCTCCTTCAACAAGCTTAATGACAATAATCATCACCGCGGACAGAACTTTCTAATCTGAGTTTTGAAAGCGTGAATAAAAACGCAAGATTAAATAGACGTTTCCGAGCTTCATAAGCAGTGCATTAGCCCTTTATTCAAAATTCGGAGTACTAACACAACAAGTGTTGATTATCTTACTCAAATTGAATGACAGCACAGCTTTGTTATTTGAAACCTAATGCTTAATTCTTACACTGAAAAAGGTTTTTGTTATTCAATACGTCGGCGAGTTAGGAAAACTAGTTGTTAGTTGAAGTTCTTCGTCGTCTGAAGTTTAAGGGGGGTGACGTTTTCAGAGATAGCCTTTTATTGAGGAACTTCACTCCGACTGACAGGCAATAGGACATATTCTTTCTGAGTTCCAAAGTGTTTAAACTCAAACAAGTGTACGATGTAAAATGCAGACGCCAGAGCGGTGTCTTTTCAGAAAGGTAATTAAAGAAATGCTGGCAACTTTGGAAAAAAGACTGCGCAGCAAAATAGAACCTCGGTTTCGGGTTACTAATTCGACTTAAGCCAAAAGTTATCATTCGTTTGATGAATGCTTAATAAGTGCAATCTTGACGTACGGTGACTGTAAAGGTTTAATATAACCTTTAAACTAGTCTTTCTTAAATGAGCTGTTCAATAGGCTATGGCAGAAGGGCCAGTTATGTTTGTTGATGCAAAATGATTTAAAGTTTTTAAACTTTAACATGGTTTTCGATTTAACAGCAAAACGTATTTGTGACCAAACTAATATACTTACCGTTTTGCACGTCAAGCTTTTAAACGCAACGGGAATGTAACCGAAATGTTGATGAGATGAAAGACAAAGGATTAGAAATTATTCTGTAAGTTTGAAATATTATTTCATTCAATGCCGTATAGTAACTAGTGTTCTGATGCTAGAGATTGTCGAGGTCGATTATATGCTTACGATTTTGTTTGTATTGTAGCCAGAAAGACTGTCTGTTTTACTTATCATTCGATTTATAAGTTTACCTAATAATTTTTTGTTTTTATCCTTTACGTTGTTACAGTTACATTTAATACACCACAATGTTTTTTGCTTTCCGACAGACAAACTTGACAAACTTCTAAACGACAAATCACATCACTCGTGAACATAGTGTACTCAAGAACGTCATAGAAATATTTGATCGATCAAATTTTTGCTAGCTGGACTTTTCTTTAATCTTTGTTATTGTTTTTTCAGATAGTGTTTTAAGCATTTGATTTTGGTCATGGGCGATCTTTAAGCCCATCTTCAAAATGCGATCTAAAAAAAAAGAAAACAACAACGGTCTCTCGGCTGGCACTAGTCTACAGCCCCGCTCCGGCAATGAGCTAGGCGCACTTCCCTTGCGTTATCCGAACTGATTACTGGGAAAGTAAGAGAAATAGAGTATAATGGAAGTTCTGAGTATTGTGTGACAGTATACCCCGGAGATATAAATTCAGCATGAAAATCGCTTTTTGTTCCGATCGCTTTAATGTTTTCAGCTGCTGAAACAAACGATTATATTTCTTTACGTACTTCTAAAGATATTCTTGTCGCTGTGATACAGCTATCTAGATTAAGTATACACCAAAAACGCAAATCAGTTAACAGCTTTTTTCGCGCGCTCTCAGAATGGTTCCAGCTGAAACGTAACTTATCCAAGGATATTTACTGTTTTGAGAAAGCTGTCAAAATGGCGACTCTGGCAATGTTGGGAAGAATGTATTGACAAGTAGGAAGGAAGTTGTTTCACCCCGAAACTTCAAGAAAAACCACAACGATTAAAATGAGCGCGGGCTTTTCTAACTTGCGTTTGAAAATTTTAAATTGATAAATTTGGTTCAACTTAGCTTGACATTCACCAACTCTTACCTGAATTTAATCGACTGATTTCCTAAAATATACCAAAATTCTTCATATACCAGCACTTTGGGCTAAATCCTTGGAATTTATTTTACCCAATGAAATCCAAACAGGAGAAAAACTTATGAAGCAATTTGAATAATTATGACAATTGAGCACTAAACCGCAGTTTGCGTTTTTGGTTATTTATCAAGATCGATACAGCCGAGTTGCTGATAATCGTCTATACGGCTTCGAAATTGTGCGTTATTTGCTAGGGCTACACCACAGCTCTAATTACTTACAGCATGAAATGTAAGGAACCGAATGGCTATAACACAAGAAAATGAAAATGAAAATAAATTAAAATGCTTTTGTGAACCAAATGATTTGGGCCGAGTAGGTGGCCGGACGTAGATCGATTTTCAAACGTTCCTTGAAATTTCTTTACAACATGAAAGCTGCTAGAAAACGTATAGTTCATAACTCAATATGTAAAAATCATTGTGATATTAAATTTAAACCAGTAAAACATTCAAAACGCCTTTGTCCTGCAGCATCAAAAACAATTTTAAACTGAGTTTTTCATTGCGCAACACTATAAAAATTAGAATTAGTTGTAAATGTTAAAAATATTTGTACCAATATATCTACATAGACTATCGCATATTCTCTTGGTACTGTCCACAAAAACGATCAGTGTATTTTCGTTCCCGTAACTTCAATGTTTGATTATAAGTTAGCAGAGAAGCTACAGCATAATTCAGTAGAATTAATAGAGTGCATTGTTGTGAATTATAAGTAATATTCTACTTTGAACATCATTAAGGTTCGTGTAAGAACTAAGCAATCTCCCATTTATCTGTGCCATTTCACTTTTTCAACACAACAATTCTAATTTTTTTTTTACCAAGAATATATCAACCCGTGTACAACATAGTTTTAAAAGTAAAAAGTGCTCTCAGCGAAACTCTATTTTAAATCAATGCCTTTTTTACTGCTCTAATAATTTAACCGTCATAGAACCGTCCAAAACAATTAGCAAAGAAACTCTTTTTACTTTTAATGTTCCCCACATGGAATTTTTGTTTGTTATTGATACAATACCCCTTGAATTTTAGCTCTTAGCATCGCCATTATATTGGTACAGGGGCTGGGTGGG
>JAOBAT010011903.1:0-32468 GCA_026413305.1 Hydrozoanthus tunicans | reverse complement strand
AGAGCGACGTAGATCTGTTTCGTAGGTCGTGGGTTCAAATCCCACCGAGGTCAGAGATTTTTTCTCTTTCCTTGTGTGGATTTAAGGGTTTCCTTGTTAATGCTGTAGATTAGCGACACTTGGATTATGTCCCGTTCCAGTGGTATGGCCTCACTCGAATTTTTATATATATACATATATATATGTTGTATTTTCATTAGAGTTCAACGGAAAACTTCAAGAAGAGAAAGTTCAATTCCGAAGTTAACCTATCTTTGTTTATTTCTTAAAAGCAAATATATCTAGGGCGTTAACAGGAAAAGGGGTATTCTATATTTGACTGGAACTTAATCAAAAAGTTGAATTGGCTTTAGGTTTGCTCTAATTTCACGCTTTAGTTCTATGTTGGTTTGAGTTTTTTTTTTAATGACCACACACATAATAGGAAAGCACTTCAAATTAAATTCAAATGAAAGACTAGAGAGATTGAATCGAGCGAAAATAGTGCCCACACGAAATGCCGGAAGCCGAATTTTCAGCTTTTGCGCAGGCCCGTGTTACTAGTGCTGTTTTTTTTTTAAGTCTAGTTTCTTCCAAATTATTGCTTAATTCCTAATTCACCCTTTAATTGATCCAATTCATTGACAAAGGCAGGCTTGAAGTAGCTGGACTCACTATCTTAAACATTCGATTCCTGTTAGTTCGAATTCCACGAGACACTTTTCTGTTATTTGTCTACATATACATAGGAACGCACTGCCGTTATTTCTTGAACGATGAAAAGAAGTTTAAACAGCTAATTAGTTTCAAGGTTAAATAGAAACGATAAAGCAATCTTGAAACGAAAACTAATGAGGCGACTGACCATACAATCCCAGCTGTTTTACTAGTGGAGATTACGTTATGAGCAACAAAGCAGTCGTCCGGGTTTAAGGCACTAAAAGAAATTATACCACAGCACGTGGAACACCCATTTTGCCGTACCCACCTCCAGCAGCCTTCACATACTCCTTGTACGTCCGGCCTTGTACAGCGCCACCAACGCGATCTTCGTCTTTGGTCAGTTTGCCCGCTGGAGCGGAAGAAAAAAGCGGCTCTTTTTAATGGTCTCAAAAGTTTGGTATATTTTGTATGAGAACTAACAGTATTGTGAGTGATGCTTTTTAAAAGCTGTTGGATCATTAGTTCTTCCCGCCAACAACAGTTACGAAGAGGTTGGAAAAATAAAAACCATGGAGTAAGAATTTGTTATTACATTGCAAGTCAAACTCCTAGGGCCAGTAACCAAATCCTGAGCGCTAATTGGCCAAAGATCCGTCCAATAACTTGCCATACAGGGCCGGGAATTTATTGGACCGATTTCTCGCTAACGCGAGTGCGCAGCAGTGTTTCGTTTTACTGATCTAAAACTGAAACCATCCCATAAATATCTTAATAACCTCGTTTGCTCGGTCTGTCCGGGAAATATTCAATTTGCCCTCGGTCTTCGCACAGACGCTCTGACTACGCTCGATCGACTATACTGTGAGAGACCTGGGGCCAATATTTTCCCGGACAGACCGAGCAAACGAAGTTATTAAGATATTTTGATACTATGCTCTTTGTAAGATAGTTTTGGAAAAGAAGTTCTTTCATTCAGGTTGGTTTAGAAAACGAAAATATGCCAAGCATAAACCATAACCTAACAATAGTTCTACTATTAAATATGAAACACTAATAAAAACTACAGCCTCTGTAACAACTACAACAACTTTTATTTCCCCTTCTTTGAATACTATTATTACAATAACAAATTGTTATTAAATCAGAATTTCTAATTATGACATCAATCACCACCTCAGTATTACCTAAGCAAAATATACCTTCTTTTTGGGTTTTTCCATCCATAATTTTGACTTCTCCATTCTGTGCCAGCTCTGGTTTTGAACCAGAAGCATCTTGCTTGTTACTTGCTTGAGACTCGTTGCTCAACTGCCTCGAAGGTGAATCTACTCTTGAGCTTGTAAAACTAGGTCTTTTAAACACTGCGCCTGAATTCACGCTGACTGTCGCATGACTACCTTGGGACTCAACACTCGTTTCACGCTCAAAAAGTTCCAGTTTGCTTTTTCTAAAGCTCTTTCGAAAGCTCTTACGGGTTTCATCGTCAAAAGCTTTTTCAAGAAAGTTGGTTATTTCCTCTGCGGAACCTATGACGGACACAAAAACCGCACAAGTATAAAAGATGCACCAAGTCTACTAGTCATAACATTTGTCAAGATCAGTTCACCACAGTTTTTACGCAAGGGCACCAGGTTTCCCTAATGCAGGCTAATAACAATCTCCAACAGTGAAAACCTGATTTCAAAATTTTGTAAACTTGAAGTGAACCGCACAATCTAAATTAGTCCTCAGTTCCAAAACTTTGCATCTTCTTTGCGGAGTTGAAAGCAACATCAAGACATAGAGTTGATGATCGCTAAAAAATTACGATTGGAATGAAATCGTAAAAACATGCATGAAAAAAGCGAAAAGAGTATGAACGAGTCATATTTGTTTCTTCCGCTTTTGGAAAACTAATCTAAATGTAAACATATCCATCAACCGTCTGTTCTAGCAGCTGCTGTCACAAATCAACGGCGCACTCTGTTTCCCTTCCCTCCCTCTCTCCCTCATTACTTTGGGTATTAAAGCAAAAGCAACTCGTGAATCAGAGGGAATTACAACAAGTTTTACCTGCGTCAACAAGAACAACAAAAAGTTATTGCGCTTTAGCCCCTTGCACGAACAACGTTTGCAAATCAATCAAATTGCGTACCTTCTGTCATAGATCTTACTGACTCTTCATTTGGTAGCTTGGTGGAATGTTGTGGTGAGTGGAGGCCGTCGACGGCTTCTTTTTCTTCTTCCTCCAACTCCTCCTCTACTTCTCGACGAAATGTACGCACGAGGGCCGCAAACTCCTGTGGATGAAATACTTCAGTGTTCAATTGTTTCTATTCGATATATGTTTTGTTTCCGAAGCTGCAAGCAAGGTAGGCAGCAGAAATGGGAATATACCGCAAACTACACACTGACACCTAGTTCCACGAACGCTTTGACTTTAGCAGCGCATAAATTCAGCAATATTTCTGTTTTGACCTCTTTAAGGTCAAGTCTTACGATACATGTTAGACTTGTCATCATTACAATTATGATTATCAGCTTTGATGATCTGCGAGCTAAATATTTGTTTAATTGAGAAAGGTTACCGTAAGAACGCTATTAGTGTCTATAAAAATAGTTAATGCTCCATTCTCTGAGAGTTTTTTATCTTTTTTTTCAGGTATCCAAGGGATGCTAAAACAAAAAGCTGATGTTCTAGATTATACTAGATGAGTGGTGTTTAATAGGCCTTTCCCGATACATACTCCTACATAGACTTTATTCATAAATGGTGACACTTTTGATAACCTTTTCTCTGCATTCAAAGGTAGTGACTAGATTCCATCTGTCAAATCGCCCTTTTCGAGAGACGCCTGGGAACTGCTTCCGACGAACTTCCGTTTAACAGGGAAACGCGCCAAAACATTGCAGTAATGTTGTAGCTATCAGCCGCAAGCGAAGCCGTTGAGTATGTTTTAGTTTTTAACCAAAGTTTACCCAAATTGAGTTAATTTCTGACGCGAAGCCTTATAGTAAGTTTAGCTCCGCAAATAGAAGAACATGTCCTTATTCGATCAAGTCTAAGCCTAAGATGGAGTAATCGAACCTTTTCTGCCTAAAAAACAACATGACAATATGTAAATATGACAAACGATAATCGGCCGGGAGTTGAAGTTGAATAACCATCAATTTAAACAGCGTTTATACTCTTTCTTCGACAAGATATACTTATTAACTTTCTTTAAGAATATATACCACATCATTTAAACCGATTATTTTTAGTTCATGTCGGTTGGATCTTATGCACGAACACGAAACCCGTTGGTATTGAAAACTTCTTGCATTTAAAATGTATATTTTTCCTAGTTTAGTACACTGATTTTTTTTACATCTAAGCGCTAATCTACAAAAAGTAACGAAAGAGGAAGCAGCCACAAAACTTTGTTTCGTGTTACGCAAGTTACGTGTTTCTCGAGTGAAATAATCCATATAAAAAATTAGTTTAAATTGAAAAACTATGAATTTTAACAAAAACGATACCACACCAAAAGCGAGACGTACAAAAGAAATCTAAAACAGAGGTGGAGATGGATTGAGATCAAATTATGAAAACTATATAATATTTTGAAATTCGTATGAACCGTGGAAGTAAAATATGACACTCTAAAAAGTAGTTCCAAGGCTTCGCTCGAAAAGGGCGGTTTGACGGATGGATTCTGGTCACCACTGCATTCAAACTAGCCCATCTAGCCTTGTGTGGGTTACAAAACTGGAATTAAGTTAAGTTTAATTAGCTTAAAAACGAAGCTCGGGGGAACTAACTTGAATGGAGACAAAAGAATAATATGATGTATGAACAAGGTTTATTGAGAGCAGGTTAGGTCTTAAAACACAGCAAATATGTCAAAAAATAACATTTGTCCCCCGCATGATGTTCTTAATTCTAGGCATTGTAAAATAATTCGAATATAGCATAAGTGTTGGAAGTTGGAATAGAAACCAATACAATGCGTTTCTCACCCCATTGTTCTGCATGAGTTCATTGTGCGAGCCCTCTTCTGCTATCTTGCCATCTTTAATGTACAAGATCATGTTGCACTGGGCGAGGTACTGCAAATTGAACAACACGTGTACGGGTAAAACAAAGTAAAAGAGCTGGGGAGGGAGAAGAGGGGCAGAGTGATTGCTTAGACTTATAACAAACTTTTTTTATTAAGAGAAGTATGGTCGAGAGGTTTGTATCGCGGACAGATCTGTTACAAACTCGTGCAGTGTGGCTTCACGAAAACATTGTAGGGCAAAAAGCCCGAAAACCAAGGCTTCCTAAACTGTACACTCGCTCTGCCGCTTTTTCAAAATAAACAAAAATGTTTACCGCCTCTGATGTTAACACTTAACGTTTTATCAGTTGAAAAGAAAGTTGACCTTGATGGTAAACGGGCTACAAAGCCGCGAGTGTTGGAAGGAGGTCAGTTTAGTAGGATCATCAATGCTAATGAAGGTGAAAATCATAGGTGCAGTGCTCTACCGACTGAGTTTTAAAGCCACGAATGTTGGGAGGAGGTCAGCCTAATAGGATCATCAGTGCTAATGAAGGTGAAAATCATAGGTGCAGTGCTCTACCGACTGAGTTTTAAAGCCACGAGTGCGAGCTTCAATGCGAAATCTCCCAGTTCTTTATTTCCTTAACTTAGTAACTTTTTAAAGAACTCTGAGTGGTTGTAAAAGCTGCTTCTTGTTTCGAAAGCATATTCGTTGGTTTCGATTCGGTTCGATTTTAAAGTAACAACAAAGAGGGCTGTCGAATTTCCCTGACTCCTTGGGTTCGATTTACCCTCAAATTCCGAAAATGCGAAATTTTAAAGTTGAAAGGTTTGTTTTACTGGTTCTTAGTGTAGAAGCTTCTCTCATTTTTTAAAGTTTATTTTACCTGGAGTTGATGAGTAGCAAGGAGGACGGTTTTACCCAACAGCGCCGATTTGATGCAGTGTTTGAAGATGTGCTGACCAACATGTGCATCCACAGCGCTCATAGGATCATCCAACAGTAGAATATCCTGCTCAAGAAACGGCACTGCATTTGTAAAGCTCTGTATTTACATTCAAAGTAATAATTTTGTAAACATTATACAGGGGCCTCTCTTGTCCCTGGCTTCAGTTACTATATATCTGGGACAATTCAATGAGGTACTGACCGGGTGCTTGTCCAGTAAAATTGAAATTGTACACACACACTTTAAAATGCGGCCACTCACTTCCGTTTTTGCTTTACAAATAGATTAATTCTAAATTCTAAATTGTAAACAAATTTTACAAATAGATTAAATTTTAAGGATAAACTGTACATAGGTTTGTTTTTTCAATAGCACTCAACATTTTTTATGTTTTACGTTGTAACGTTGTAAGGATATGTGCTTTTATCTTAAGATAAATAAAGATTATTGTTATTATTATTATTATTAATATTTTTTTTATCTTTTTTTATTCATTTGTTTTTTTTCTCGTTCCTTCCTCCAACAACGTCTGCTAAACTGAGCTGAATATTTTCCAACACAGAACAGTCTTACATGGAGTTGTAGCAACTCAGCCACCGCAGTAAATAAAACTACGCTTAGACTGGACACTGTTTGAATGGATCAGCGAAATTCAGCAGCAAATTTTGTAGTCTGCCTTTGCTTATTGTTATAATTCGTTTTTTCAGTCTTAAAGCTTGCAGTTTTAGCTTATTATCGTTTATGTTCGGCCCTTCTACAGAAATATTCGTAAGTGCCAATTTGCCCCCCAAAGTCCCAGGCGGGAAAAGTTGTCAACTTAACGAGTTAAAAATTCAAAGTTTGAACTTTGTAACTTGGTTGCAGTGCCAGACCCCTCTCGTTCATTGCTAGTATATTCATCGACAGTAGAAACTGGCACTGGAACCAAGCTACGCCTCACAGTTTAAAATGGCGGTGCGAACGAAATTCGAACCGTAAAATTTTTCAAAATCAATCGCTTGGCGTTAGTAACATGTAGAGAATTATCAAATTTGTGCTGTTGGATATGGACATCGATTAAATAAATGTTTTATTTTTAACCAATAGTGTTATACGACGCAGGGTTTCTTTTAATTCGGATGTTTCACAGTTTCCGGTCAATTGTTGTCATTTACAATGCCTTGAATGATTTCGGCCTTATAAGTTGAACGTACCTTATCGGCATAAACTGCTCTAGCGAGACTGATCCGCTGTTTCTGGCCGCCACTGAGGTTTATTCCACGCTCACCAACCTGTTGGACCGGCAAAGGGTATATTACGAACAAACTACTCATTTAAAATAGTAGTAACTCAGTTAGCCTAACTGCAAAATGAGTACCAGCTTACAAAGACTACTTTGAAATGGCTTCCAGAGGCGCCTATACAATTATAATTTAAACATCAATTATCATTTTAAAGTGTTTTTGAGCAAACCCATTTGCACAAGGAGATATATCATTACACCACTGTACCTTTTTTACCTTTTTACCAAGATCACTGAGAATATAAATGACGTTACACAGTATTAGGTTAATTCTTTATTTCAACATACTCTAACCTACAAGTCAAGTACAAGTGTCAGGGGTGCACAAAATACTGTTACAAAACCTAAGCGGCTGCTTGTCCCAACAACGGCATCCAACGATCGCACCAAAAAGAAGGTTCACCAAAAAAGTTTGTAAAGTCGCAAATTGACGCTCAAAGTTTTTGAAATTCCGAAAAATTGAAATAAATTACCTATTTAATTAACATACTGAAAATTACGCCATGTACGCGCCAATGAGGTAAATCCGTCTTAAGCCAGTGACGTCATAGACATAAATGCGTTTTGTCTAAGAATTTAATTTGGACAGGAAAAAAAGAAACAAAAGAACAAGCCACATGTGTGAACTCACTATGCTTGACCTTTGACCTGACGCTCTGACGTCACACGACCACATTTTTTTTCACACGCAATTTAAGTGAAATATGACAAATGGCTATAAACATACACAATTTAAATTTTGCAGCTGAATACGTTTGAAATATATACGATAATTTGAAGTATCCAGTTTCCCTTTAAGACATATCCACAAAAAGCTAGGTTGCAAAGCCATCATACCTCTGTTTCGTCTCCATTTGGTAGAATTTCGAAATCTTGCTCCAAACTGCAAGCATAGCACGCAGCTTTGTACCTGTAGAAAGTCCGCCAATATATCAATAACAGTTACGATATTATAATGCAAGTATTCATAACAATAGCGTTCTCTCTACTGTAGCTTCTTTTTTGATACCACCTGCTCGCTCTTTTCTTTCTAACATACGGTTAGAGCGCATTGTTCAAATTCGCGGCTGGCTCATTAACCGAGGCACAGGTCCGTTTTCCTTAAGCAGATAACAGAAATTTCACGACTGAAGCAATTTAAATTGCCCTATTGCAAATCAAGACTTTAATTTCCAATAAAAGTATTGTTTTATACATTTTTTTGGTGGAAGATATAGCAATGAAAAAACAAATGTCTTACTTTGCCTTGTCGTACGGCTGACCAAGCAGTATATTCTCCTTAACTGTCGCATTCATGATCCAAGCTTGCTGGGCTACATACGCCACTGACCCATCGATACGCACATTACCTTCCATGAGCCGCATCTACCGCACAAACCAAAAAACAGTTTCCCTTTCTTTAGAACATATACATTGTAAACAAGAACAAAGTATGTAAAAAAGAATTAAATTTTCCTAGAAATATGTGTTGATAAAAAAGGAAAGTCTTGTGAACGCAACTCAGGAAATGTTACCATTGAAAGACCATTTTGAAGGCCCTTTAACGACCCCCCCCCCCTCCCCACCCCCTACCCCCTTATTCTTTTTCTTTGAGGATCTAGGAGATATCGCAATCAGTTGCTTGTAGTTTTCAACAGTTAGTTTTAAAAAACCAAAAAAATTGGGTGCAACAATTATATTACCTCAACAATAACCTCAGTTCTTGCATTACCCAATTATAGGCACTATTCACATAGCTGCATTACACGCGCTCATTCCCACACAGCTGCGTTACTCCATTATGGGGACTATTCGTTTCGACCATACATTTACAACTCCTTGCATCCCCCATATAAGGCCTCTTTTCAAGTTATTGCAAAGCTCTCTTCTGTAATGGCCAAAGATTAACAGTACTTCCACGGAAGCATTGTGAAGAAATGTTACCTGTCCAAGCACAGACTGCAGCAATGAACTCTTGCCACTTCCAACACTGCCACAGATACCGACCAACGAGCCCTTAGAAAACGAAGACAAAGTTACAAACTAAAGATGTATACACAGTCACTTAAAACAAGTTAAGTAAATCTTCAAAAAAACCTTTAAACTACCCCTTAGGGCACGGTCTATTTACACGTTAAAACTAATACGCAACAAAACTGAGATGAAAAGAAACAAGTTCTTGATGGTGCCGAGAAAACCAGTCAAAAAATATACAAGAGCTAAGTAATATTCCGATGTATGATGCTGCATCGATTCGAATTTATTGTCATCATCACCATCCATTCATCATTCCCATCATCACCACCGTCACCATAATTATCATCACCATCATCATCATCATCACCATCCCTACCATCATCTTCTTTATCACCATCATCACCATCATCATCATTACTATCATCACCATCATCATCGTCATCAGCATCAGCACCAACATCACCACCATCATCATCACCGCCATCATCATTATAATCATTATCAACATCATCATCACCATCATAATCACCATCAACATCACCATCACTATTATGATCATCATCATCACCAGCATCATAATCATCATCGTCACCATCACCATCATCTTTTTTGTCAATTTTATCGTTAGCATTACTTGTTAAGTAATGAAGGATAACGGTGAAAATAAATTAAAACCGTTTTAGTTTTTGTTATAAAACAACGATGTATGTAAAAATGTTTTCGTTATAGATTTCGTTTTTGTTATAAAACAACGATGTATGTAAAAATGTTTTCGTTATAGATTTCGCATTTACTATAACTTTCACGTTATCTATTTAGATCCAAAGAGCCAAAAGACGAATACAATAATTGAGAGAAAAGAAGGAAAGCTTGATTGCATTACGACTGCATATACTAAATGTGTCGGAAGGCACTCGCTCGCGCTCCAAATCGGAGTGAACGAATACAAATGCAACCGAAGTGCAGAGCATTCCCTTGAATCTAGTGAAAGAGTTGCTTAGTGTCCAAGAATCGGCTTTGAAGAGTTTTTTACGGCATAAATGGAATCAATGAACATAAAAATCGTCAGTCTGATCAAAGACGTGAGGGACCTAAAGATCAAATCAACATTTGATGCAATGTAAAGAAATTTTCACAATTGTTTACCAAGGCCCTAAATTTTGGAACTCGCTTCCATTAAAACTAAAACTAAGCCCAACGCTGAAAACTTTCAAAGCCCATCTCAAGACACATCTTATAAAATTGTAATTATCCTATCACTTGAGCTGAGTTTATTTCAGTTCAATATTAGCATACTTTGTATTCAGTATGTACATTCTTACTAAATTATAATATAGACATGATCAATACAATCAAAAAGGCAGTTCAAAAAATAATAAGCTCTAACGTTTTTTTAAATGTCTTGCCATCAGATCTTCTACATATATGCATTCATCAATATTATCACAATAATGTAAATGTATTATGCATCTGTACTTATATCTGCAACCCAAATCAAACTTGTAATTATTGTATCGTAGAAATGAATATGTAATTTAATAATTGTACCGTACAAATACCACTTGTATGCAGTCATCGATGTTATAAAAATAGTGTAAATGTAGTATGCTCCTGTACGTATTTCAGTAATCTGTATCAAACTTGTAATTATTGTATCATAGAAAATAATTTGAAACTTAGGTATTGTATTGTAGAAAATACCACATGTACGTGGTCATTAATATCATCAAAACAATGTAAATATTATTAATCTATACTTATATCTGTAACCCAAATCCAATTTGAATTATTGTATCGTTGTAGATCTTGGTGATAAAATAAAGTGGTATATATAAGCTATCCAACCCATTGGACTGGGGC
This sequence comes from Hydrozoanthus tunicans, assembly GCA_026413305.1. NCBI lineage: Eukaryota > Metazoa > Cnidaria > Anthozoa > Zoantharia > Hydrozoanthidae > Hydrozoanthus > Hydrozoanthus tunicans. The sequence continues at coordinate 21,774 of JAOBAT010011903.1, read as the reverse complement.
AAGCTGCTTGGTCTAGAGGGGATTAAGTTGAGAGATACTGGTAAAGGTTGTTCACAACACAGATTTTCACCTTTTCAACTTGAAGGTCGATGTCAAACAAAGTCGGCTCCTCAGTGAGTTTTACTTCGGTCGGCAGCTGGGGTCTTCCAGGTGGGCCACGCCCACCCCTTCCACGGCCTCTTGCCCCATTTTCTGACATCTTCCTTTCTGTAAGGGGATTATCACATGTTACTATCAACCAGTCTTGTTAAAAGACCTATACCCCCGTTGTTCTTGTTCTTGTTCTAACGTGAGTGCTTGGTGTTTTTGTTGCATTCTTCAGAACTTTTTAGTCAAAATTACAAACTTCAAACGAGTATTTTCGAACTAAACATGACCACACAGGACCCAACAAAGACATAAAACAGAACAGTATAAGGCAAGCACTGGCATGTGCGGACATTTTGGTAGAGCGTTTCAAAGCACACTATATTGGTCAAAAAACAACATATTGTGCAACATTGTTTCGTAATAGTAATGTATAAACTTTCGTGAATATCATCAACTGTCGTAAGCAATGTAGATAGAGGTTGACAACTTGACACTCGTGATAGAGGTGTAGAATAAGTGTTGAATAGAGCCAAAGAAACGGTATGCACGAAAACGAAGCAAAAAAGACTGTTAGTTAAAAAAACTCGATGTCGAAAAACCACTGTGGTTATCACTAGGTCCGTTCTTAACTTTGCAACATATGCAAAACTGGGAATGGTTCGAAAGCCTTCTGGACACGGCCAAGCCGGATCAAGTTTGTTTGTGGAAAGATATATTCAAAGATTCACAGAAGCAAACGTCGGCGCTCACTATAAAAATGACAAAAACGTTTTACTTCTACCTTTGGTTTCTTCTTTTTTTCCTTTCTCCGACAGGACCTGCACAAATAAAAACCGTTCATTAGAAATAACGTGCATGTTCTAAAAGCGAGGACACTGTATATTTTTAACAAGCAATAAAAAGCAGGGTTAACATAGAAAGCGACCATCAATAGTCCCGTAGAAACACTCTGTTGTAGTCTGAATAGCGCTCACTCTAAAGATTTTCTTTTGTTGCAAGCACGAGCCCAGAAGACTTCAAAACGAAATTAAAGGTTTTTGGGTTTGTGAGGCGCATTCCGCATATAGTAAGAGTTACTTTCTGAAATGGACTGAATGGGTAGTTAGTAGTCTGGGTCTCAAAACCGGGGCCTTTCGAGTGAAAGCCCTGGTTTCGAACCCAGGATCTCTTGAGTGGCCGTTCGATTTTCGACACTGTCTGGTTGGAACCCAGGATCTTTTTAGAAGCAACAGTACTTTCCTCCTTAAAGAACGGCGTCACAGAAAGAGGGGTGGGGAGGGGCAACTGCCCCCCTCCTACCATTCAATCTTAGACTAGGCAAGAAAATCTTACTTGCAGCAAGACAAACTTGCACTTGTCCTCCACAAAGCCAACTACTTCTATTAGAATCAATAGGGCAGAACTCGAGGAGTTAGACCTTCGTTAGCTGGGGAGCGCGTGAATTATTGGTGCTAAAAGCAACCGCAAATCAAACTTTGGACAATTTGTTTAAAATATCTTTGGATCAGTTTTTAACAAAAAACAAAGTTCAGTTTTTGAAAAAAAGTAAGTTTTGACTCGAAGGAAGCGTCAATCACCACCAGATTTTTGCCTGTAATCATACCGTATGCAATGTCGTCTTGTCGTGTTAGGTGTAATGACAATACTTTATTCACATTTCTCAGTTTCTTACATAGTTATATCCAATTTACATTTAGGCTTACATTACATTGTTATAGATAAATGGAATTCTAAGTATAAGTATTTGGGGGAAATGTCTAGTGTCTAAAGTAATTTATTGGTTTTCTTGTAAGAAACTAGTCATTTAAAGTTGTAGAAATGTAAAGACAGTTATGATAAATTTTTGAGATAAATTTTGAGGAAATGGAAATTTATGTTTTAGTTTTGCAATTGCTTTGTCATAAAAACCGTTTGGCTTTTTGGGTAAAATTGTAGTTATTGTGAACGTTCAGTTCGCTCGGCAATTGTTGCCATATATCAGTTGTCATGGCTTTAGTGGTGTTTTCAACTATCTCCAGTTATATAGGTCAAGTGGTGGAAGAGCACTTTCAGTATGTATACCGTACAGTGTTGCGAAAAACTTTATTCGGGCAAAGTGATTTTGTTTTGTTTGGATTTGTTTCGGATGAGTAGAGTAAGCACTGCTCCATGAGGTGGTAGCATACGAGATTTCTGGATAGATTTAAGGATAGTACAGTTGTTTTAGTTTCATTTAAGGGAGATAGTTCCTTAGTTTGAGAAGAATACCGGTATTTCTCGAAAATCTGGAACGGATATATGAAATCGGGTGTTTCGCTGATACAGTCATCAATCAGACCTACTAAGTACTTGATGTAATCTTTTTTAATAATGATAATAATAATAATAATAATAAAAATAATAATAATAATAAAAACCGTTTTTAGTACACATTTTCCATTGCCTCAACGCGTTTATAATGATTGACAGTCCACGACACCGGGATCACCCTACTCTTTGTGGACAAATGTGGTGGGTTATTTAAAACCCCCGATAGGAGATCGAGAGACTGGGCCAACGGTTTAACGTCTTTATCTGAGAAGAAGCGAAGGTCTAACCGTTTGCAGATGTAAGAGCAAAGGCAGCACCTCCTCAATTATTTTATGAACCTGAGTGATAATCGAACCCGGGCCTCCCGCACGAAAGACTAGCGCCTTACCAACTGGGATAACCGGGCAGCGGTTCTCTAAAATGTGTGTGGATCCGTTGTGATTTGTGATTTGAATGTTCATTATTCTATTTTTTTTTTCTTTGGAGATTTAATTATCATGCTTTTAGTCTTTTTGAGGTAGATTGAAAGTTTGTTGTTGTCACACCTTTCTTAAAGTTTATCAAGTTCCCTGTCAATGAGCTTCGTATAAAGCTTGGCGTTCGCATTCAACAATGTGGAAAGTTTAGAAAAAACTGGCAACCATTTAAAATTTTAATTGTGATCATAGCTTATGCGATGTCGTATTGTCGTGTTAGGCGTAATAAGCTACGTACAAAGCTGGGCGTTGTCATTTAGCGCTGTTTGCATTCAACAATATGTAAAGCCTAGAAAAAAACCGGCAACCGATGTTAAAAACACTAAAACTTGACCCATCAACTATGCTTTGAAATACTCCAAGAATACGCAGAAGTGGAATTAAAGCGAGTGCAGTTTGTCACAATTTCCCAGGGAAGCATGCTCCCGGGACTACATGAAGGCTCACGCCTTCCGCAACCACTATTCTTTTCTTTGCAACCCCAATTGTTACGAGCTTCCACCGGCCCCGTCCATTTAAACATTAAGAAAAACAATAACAACAACTACAAATGAAAAAATAACAACAACAATAATGATTCTTATAACAATAACATAATAGAAATAATAACAATGATGATAATAATAGAAACAATAGTAATAAAGGTATTGATAACAATAATGACCTTGTCCCAAGCAAAACTTGCTTTGTTGATGGAGAGGGCTATCTTGTCGCTTTCTGGCTTCTCTACGAACGGTTCAAGTTCTTCCATTACCATCAAACACTGTCAGAGTACACACATCATCATCAATCGATAGTCCAACTGGGACTGTTTAATTGAAATTTCAGAGCCCGCGAGGCTAGGTGGCCCGCGGTACAAACGGTGAGCTCTGTAAAGTGTCCTGAGTTTGGCTAGCTGTTTTAGTTTTCCCTCTTACATTAATTTCTTGATCTAATCAATACATTGCGCACGAGTTTAATGTTTTAAAGAAGGAATTGACCAAAAAGAACAAAGGGATGCTTATTACTGCATTTACTATACAAGGGGATTTTCCGTTCTTTGAAGTACTAAAAAAACTAACACCTTCATAGTAAAATAACGCAGAGCAGCGAATAAGAATCAGGGTAATCTAACTTTCTTGTTAAACCTTAAGAGCCAAAACCAATTATTAAGAAAAGAAAGCTCAAACTGTTTGCACAAAATCATTATCATTTAAAGTAACCCCTGAAACATGCCCAAAAATTTTAAGATTATTTGCCTTTCAAAGTCAATATTCAAAGTCTCTATTGTTCTAAATTTTCTTTGAAATGACTCAGCTCATCTCGCAAGCTAAAGTCAAGACAAAAGGTTCCCGAACTTTTTCCATCTATTTTTAAAAGTAATGAAATTCGCAACAGTTAAACTGCAAATTCCTATAAACCTATATTTCCACTTAACAAAACGAGCACTGTGATTCTTGGTACCCTGATCAAATTCAAATGTATCCCAGCTGGGATACAATGGCGAAGTTGTTGCCCGCCCGTCGTCTTTGTTTGTTCTTGCTACATGATAGTTTAAGGGAAAGTCTGATTATATAACAAAGCACTTAATGTATAGTCCTTTGGGAAACAAGGTAGTTTTGTTTTCCCTCGAGTGCTGATATTTTCCTAAACTTCGTCTCGGGAAGCCTCAGAACTTTCGGGGAAATAAAACTCAGTGATTACTTGGGGACTAGTGTACACTACTTACCTTGAGTCTCTTTAGTGCAATGCTTGCTTCAGCTAGGTTTCTGACGCCGAATGGCAAAACAGCCAGGGCAAACACCATTACGTTGAACACGGCAAACACCGTGAAAGCCTGAGTAAAAACAAATTAAAATCTACTAAAATACTCCTACACACTGAACACTGGAATAGCTAAACTAACCACAACAAAGATTAGAAACTTAACAGAAGTTCACGGGTAATTATTATTTTTATTTCGAAGTAAAAAACATTGACGAAATATTCTTAAACCAACGTCCATCTTTAGGACCTTTGGTTCCTTGACTCCTAACTCGCTCAGTTTAGATGTCTTTTCTTCGAAAAACTTTCTGTTTCTTTTTTAAACTTTATAAATAGATCGTGAAGTTAAAACTCTTACTTAAAGTTTCTAGGTCGTTGCGACCCGTCATCAGAGAGTTTCTAAAAACGATTCGATTATCAAAGCGTTGCTATAGCTTGGTATGTAAAAAATATCGCTATTGTGTGTGAAAATAACGCTCTATAAACAATGGGCCATTGTAAGATTAGGTTTTAATTTACAATTTTTCGTTAAGGAATGCCGTTTTGTGTCTGCATCCGGATGCGAGTTCATTTCTTTTGTTTAGTGTTCCTAGTTCGGGTTTATAAATGATATAAAATTTTCCCATGATGCACAGTTGACATCTTTTGGCTCTGTTGTCGTATGGTTTGGTTTCACGTAGGATCTCCCATTCTATATTGAAATCCTTCTGTTGATCTTTCAGTTCTCAGACGTGTTTGCTAAGTTCGGTATTCTGTCGCTTGTTTTTATTGTTGAAACTGTGTTTGTGTCCGTTGTACATTTCCTTAAATTCGTTTTTTGTTAGACCGATGTATGTTTCCGGTTCTTTACTGCCGTCGCGCGTGGTTACGGATGCTCTGTATATCACGGATTTCGTGAGGCACTTGTTTTTTTTTTTATGTAATTACTTTTTTTCTGGCACGTAGGGTTCCCACACAAACGCTGCTCTTTGCCTACAAGCACAAAGGATTACTGCCCAAACACCGCTCTTAACCTTCAAGCACAAAGGATTATTGCGCGAACGCCACTCTTTACCTATAGACACGATGGGTTCCACCGCAAATGCCGCTTTAAACCTACAGGCACAAAGGATTCCTCATGCAGACGCCGCTCTATGCCTGCAAGTCTGAAGGATTCCTTTGCAAATGCCGCTCTTAACCTACAGGCCTGAAGGATTCCTATGCAAATGACACTCTATACTTACAGGCATGATGGATTACTTCGTATACGCAGCTCTATATCTACAGGCATGAAGAACTCCCACGCAAACACCGCTATTTACCTACAAGCAAGAAGGATTCTTGTGCAAACGCGGCTCTACACTTACAAGCACGAAAGATTCCTGCACAAACACCGGTCTTCTCCTACAGGCAAGAAGGATTCCCGTGCAAACGCCGCTCTTTACCTACAAGCACGAAAGATTCCCGTGCAAACGCCGCTCTAAAACTTACAAACATTAAGGATTCCCCCACAAACGCTGCTCTATACCTACATGAATAAAGGATTACCACGCAAAAAACGCTCTATACCTACAGGCAAGAAGGATTTCTGCGCAAATGGCGCTCTTTGCATACAGGCATGAAGGGTTCCCGCGCAAATCGCCCTCTTTATCTATAAGCAAGAAGGATTCCTGCGCAAATGCCGCTCTATACTTATAAGCAAGAAGGATTTCCGCGCAAATGCCGCTCTTTACCTATAGGCAAGAAGGATTCCCACACAAACGCTGCTCTACACCTACATGCATGAAGGATTACCACGCAAACACCACTCTAAACCTACAGGCAAGAAGGATTCCCGCGCAAATGCCGCTCTTTACCAACAAGCAAAAAGGATTCCTGCACAAACACCGCCCTTTACCTACAATCAAGGATTCCTTCGCAAACGCCTTTCTCTTTATTGCTGATTTAGACCAATCAGCAATCGAATTCAAAACGAATCTAGCTTGCCTCACCTCTGAAGCCTTAAGAGGTTCCCCAATTGCAACGTGAATGGTGAATGTCACCACTGTGGCCAATGTGGGCACCATTGCAGTGATTGACATGTTAACACCTGTGAGGAAGGCAGCCTTCGACAAAGCCTTGCGCTCCAATGCTCTTATACCTGGAAAAAAAGTCCAGCTTTTTCTTAACACGCTCTTAAGAGATCGCAAAACGTATTTGATATGGACTCATAAACAAATTAAAGTTCCAAGTGTTTCTATATTCATTCATAAAGATTATCAATAAGAGGTGAAATGAAGGGGAAAGAAACATGCTCGATAGGTTAAACGTTAAACTTTGTTCCTTCAGTGTTTCATAAAGTGCAGTCGTCTCGTGTGTCTATTTTAAAAAAGGAAGGAACTGTAAACACAATCGTATCAGAAACATTCAAACATTTAAACTACCTACCACTTATCGCCTTCACAAACGAGTTCTCCCAGGCATACATTTTGATCAGCTTAATGCACACGAGAATCTCATTCATCATTCGCACCTGCAAAAAAAGCATTCAAATTTGCCACGACGGAACCACGACGTAACACCTATTGCGCCTTTTCACAAGGGTTTCGGGTTCCTGTGGTGAAATGCCCGTACATTTTCGAAGAGAAAATCACGATACAACTACAGCCACATAAAGAAGTCCGAACAGGACACCCTACTAATATACCCAATTTTTCGTTGTCCTTTGATGGCCATTCTAACAGGTGGCGTTTAATTGTTGAACTGTCTGAACAGCACGTCGTTGAGCTATTACCGAAAATGTTTTCGGCATTATTTCAATAGCCAAGAGATATCGTTCCGTTATGATAGACGAACGTGGTTGAACAAATCATTAGCTCTAGGTACTTCAGGAAGCCCGCCCATAGGTAACGACTGTTCACTACACCACAATGCCGTGCGGTCCTTACAACGCTCAAAGTAGTACAGAAAAAACCAAACCTGGACATCGCGCTACTTATGCCAGATTTAAAGTTTTATATCTTCTTTGTGTAATTTCATGAACTTTAGACTTTTCATGTGCTAGGAACTAAGGGTAAATACCACCACCGGCGGTTAGGAGTTTGTTACTGACCCGTTTATCTGTTATTGCGACAACTTTGGCTCTCAGCTTGCCAGCAATCTTCCCAACAACTCCCTTAAATGAAAGAAACACATTCATGTTCCAATGGTTCGGACACTTTTGAGAAATCTGATCGTCAACGTGACACAGCTAATCATCAAACTAGGTTGTGATTTATTTGTACATACATTCGTAACTCTCCCTAATTATCAGCAATTCGATAAATGAACAAGTTAGTCAAACTTTGAAAAAAAAACTGGTCAGAAAGTAGAAAACTTTTCAGTTTTTTTCTTTAAACAATGGCTAAAATCTGATCGGTGGAACATAAAGCTAAAGATAACAATTTTGAACTCAGTAACATATTTTAAAAGCACGTACAGTATACCTTGACGCAGCCCAGTGGCCGAGCGGTTAGCGTGTTCGGCTCGTAATCCTAGAGTCGCGAGTTCGAGCCCCGGTCAGACCACTGTGTTGTGTCCTTGAGCAAGACACTTTACCTGACTTTTTTCCAGTTGACTCAGCTGTATAAATGAGTACCAGTTCTGCTGGGGGCTAATCTGCGATAGATTAGTGTCCTGTCGAGGGGGAGTCAAAGACTCTCATCCACTTAACACTACAGAAACCGGAGATAAACACCGGCCATTGGGCCAGTAGGCTCGAGAAAGCATTTAGCTTTTTTAACAGTATACCTTGAACTGTTTATAAAAGTTCTCATCTTTAAGGTTAGACAGCTGTAAGACTGTAAGCTGAGAATAAAATTTAATAAATACAACTAGGTACGAACAAGATACCTAAATCGATAAGTGCACGTAGATACGTGGTTTAACACGTAACAACGAACAGTTACTGACCTGAACTGGGAAAAACAATATGAAGGTAAGGCATCCAATTAGAGCAGTCGGACCTATCAGAACAGTCGTATAGATGATGGCCAAGATACTAACAACTGGTGCGCCTACAAACCATAAAACAAACGCAGTTATACAGCTACAAGTTGCTTTATAGTACATTATATCAGTTTTGTATCTGCTATATATTATAACCATCAGTTATACTGCTACTGTACACACCAGTTCAATAAGTTTTATATAACTGCTATATACTCTACTCATCAGTCTCATAGTTGCTGTATAGCATACCCAACAGTTAAATAGCTGTCAAGTCAGTCTTACAGATACTACACACTATCTATCACTTAAACAGCTGTATATACCACTATATTTATAAACGGCACCAACTTGGACTGAAGCTATCGGTAAAAATACGCTGCTTTTTCGAAAGTAGAAATACACAAACAGAACGGCAACACGCATGACAGGGGTTGTAACAAACACATTTAAAGATTGCTTCGTTTCAAACTTCATAGATCAACTAACTTAGTAAGAATCGTAAATATCCCTGGGCCAACCGTGCACGTTTCTCAACTATTTCTCGACCTGATCGATCGATTTGAAAACTTTGTTCTGTATATTGTCTTCTCCAGTAGCCATCTTTCTCTGTTTTCGAAACCCGCCCAGTTAGAGCTCAAAAACACACATTGATCAATCATGAATTAAAGCTTTACCTACCCAAGACAAAGCTTGTAAATATTGCAGCTTGGGCCACACGCTCCGCGTCTGAGGCACACAGATTGATAAACTGAAACAACATCAGAAAACGAACTTTTTAAAAACTTTAAGATGAGAAAGTAGTTATGGTGAAGGGTTAAAGTAGCTTTATGACACTTATATGAGTTCTCAAAGAATTCTAACCTAGAAACACGTCAATAAAGTTATGAAAGGACCTTGATCATAATATCGCCAACGGGTTTAACAAAATCCCTACACTCCTACACTCTTTCTTTTCACTCTTATCTTTGTGGAAGAGAAAACCTATGGAAGAAAATCAGGATTAACGTAGCTACTAGTCTAATAAGGACATGAATTAGCGTGAGCACTGAATTACCAGAATAATATGTTGACTAAAGTTTAGGTGATACTGGGTGTTTAGGGCGAACACTGCCTTATGACAAAGGCATTCATCAAAGTGTCAATAAAATTGTTATATCTAAGAGTAGGTCATCTTAAAATGGACATTTTCGAAAAAATATTTTGATTTGAACAAAACGCTTTCTAATGTTCTACAAGTCTTTAAAAACAACAAAACCGTCGCCACTTTGGTACACTAAGTGCAGAGGCATGGTGACGTTCTAGACTAAAGAAGTGACGCTTAAGGCTTACTACTACTGTTCGTTTGGCCAACTAACATTGGAGTGCAAAAATGCCGGAGCGAAATATTGCAGTTTGATCTTTTTCTTCAAAACTTTCCTCCTCCGGCAGAGTTAATCTTATTTTGATGTGACGCGACCTAAATTCCTTAATCTGTGAGCCTGTCATCCTTATGATAAATGATAAGAGCTGATCATATAAAAGTAGAATTAAAAATTTCGTTAAAATTAGCGTTTTGTTCAAATCAAAAACATTTTCCGTGAAAGTTCATTTTTGAATATGCTAAATTAGATAAGAAAATAAAAAAAGAGATGTCTGGGGCACTAATTAAATGCACTGTCCTGCGACAAGTCGTTCGCTACTTCCATAGCAGTCAGCTTACCTCTCCCACCGATTTGTCGCCAATATTTCTGAGCTTAGTCACTTTGTCATACACAAAAGCCAATGTCATTGCCCGCATCCTGCATGCCGTCCTTGTGTTGACGAAGAAACTCAAAGAAAGGAGCAAACTCCGTGTTGCTTCGCTTAGCAAAAGCCCAAGAACCTGTTTTGAAAAAAATGTACTTAAAAATAGACTTATGTTACTGTAAAATAAAATGAACATAAAATTTTTAAGCCTTTTTTAGTTGTTCTTGACTTTTATTCATTTTCTCTTGTTTCTGGTTACAGTTTTTGTTTGCTTTGAAGTTGTACAACTCTACAAACCCAACCGGCGTCTTGTGACTTATGCCTTTTGTTGTCAAGCGACTTGGATCATTCAGGACAGAGAAATCGAAGAGTTTTACCCGGACCTTGTATGAAAATGATTTGACCGCTTTGGTAACAAGTGATAAAACTTGCAATTATACTGGAGAATATATTTCTAAGCTCCGCCGCATTTTGCAGATTACACACTTTATTTTTCCCTAAGAGCGTACAGTATCAAATACAGTAATCTGATTGGTTCTCTTTCCAAGGGCACGGTACATAGCATTTTTTATATAATTATCGAGAAACTTTTTCTTCTTTACTTGTTAAAATCAAAAATATTTTTGCAACAAACATAGAATTCTTAAGGCTAAAACTCGCTCAATCTTGGCGTACAGCCATGAGTGGCTCAGTGAGAGTGAGTTGTGTTATCCTGAAGAATCAACGGCGAAAACCTCGACAACATTGAAACCTTTGACGAACACCAACAGTTTGTGATTGAAGCCCAAGAGTTTGTCCACTTGCAACGGCCAGACAACACAAATAAAAAAACTTTATATGATATTATTGTTTGGAAAAGAAAGAATTTTCGAAGAAACACCTGCCAAAGATTTGAATCTTTATACGCCCGTTTTTATGAAAAAAAAGATGAAAAAAAAGATGGCGACCGACACGAGCCATTAACCCTCAGGCTTCACATCGTTTCACCGCAGTCTTCAGCGATACCTGAACGACCATTGCTCAAACATCAACATCCTGAAAGACCAGTGCTGAGCGAAACCATTTCCATTAAGAAGAACAGTTGTTACGCGAGTTTAGCAAAGAAGTAGTTCTTGCTTCTCTTCTTAATTTTGCATTTGGTTGATCTGGTCTTTATAGACGTATCCTCTCATTGGCCTTTTTCCTGTCCAGAGTAGATGATGGTGTCTCCCTCCACTCGCTAGTCTCGTCCGTTAAGTTTCATTCCGCCTAGTCTGGAAGAGGCTAAGGATCTATAGACTGTATCTTTGCCTTTCTCTACTCCGGCCTGTGCTACTTTCCAGTCTCATATGCAGTTTTGATGTTCCAGATTTCTATCTCTCATCATGGACTCTAATGGGGAGGAATCTTCTAAGTGTCGTTGAGGGCTCGCTAGCACCCGAATTCAAAAGGCCCACTGCACAACCGCAAACCTGGAGGACCAGAGTGCACTTAAGTCTGGCTTCTGTAATGGGATGCCTATGCATACAGGGCTACCTGTGTAATAAAGTTGTTGTTGATCTGCCATCTTGCCTCACTTGTAGTTGTCACATGGTCGTAGCGTAATCCATCATAATCTTAGCCATCCGAGGGAAAGGAGTCGGTATTGTGCAGGAAATAATAATTTGATGGTGATAAAAGTTATGTGAAAGGATCATGAGCCAAATGAAACCACTGAAGCCACTCGATTTTACGAAGGTTGAAAGTTTGTGGCCTGAATAGAAAAAACGCTTCGACAGATACCGAATTGCATCAAAGCTTTTCAAAGAATCCGGAAATATACAAGTCAACACGCTCCTTTATACTCTTGGGCCTGAAAGTGAACACATATTCGCACAATTCGGACTTACCGAAGAGGAAGAGAAAGATTACAAACTTGTCGTTGAAAAGTTGGAAGAGTATTTCTTATCGAATAAAAATGTGATTCATAAACGAGCTATGTTTCACCAAAGAGCCCAGCAATCCGGTGAGTCATCTGAATCATTTATTCGTAGCTTGTATGAGATGGCTGAGCATTGTGAATTCGGTATTAATAGAGATGACTATATCCGTGATAGACTTGTAATTGGGGTCCTCGATAAAGAATTGTCTAGACGCCTACAGTTGAAAGAAAATCTAAATCTTGGCGAGGCAGTAAAGATGATTAGACAGACAGAGACAACAAAGGGCCAAATTACCAATCAGAAAGAGGTCAAATGGCTAGAGGAGGTGAGGAAGATGAACACACCAGTAAGCAAGCAGACAAATCGTAACGAAAAAGGCCGGAACCAGACTAGACACAACCCAAATAACAACCAGAGTAGCAGATCCGAGAACGTAAATGGTCAAAGTTGCGGTTCAAACCATGCACCCTAACAGTGCAGAGCAAAGAATTCCAGATGTAATAGTTGCCATAAACTGGGCCATTATGCCCGTTGTTGTAGAATGAAGCAAGTGAGAGAAATAGTGCAACCTGTCAGAACGACCAAGATACGGATAGCCCAGATGAAGAATTTTTTTATTGGAACAATTACGAGTGAAAATAACAACAGCAAGAGCTGGCATGTGAAACTCCCTGTTAATGGTCACAAAGTGCGATTCAAAATAGATCCTGGCGCAGATGTGTCAATCATGTCAGTTAAATCATACCAAAACATGCCAGAGCCACCGAAGTTAAAACCAACTAACAATATGCTGAGAGGTGTTGATGGGATATTAAAGTGCAGAGGGACATTTGTGGGACAGACCAGGTACCACGAACAAGAGAATGCATTCACAGTTTATGTTTCTGAAACAGAGTGCAACCTACTTAGTAGAGCAAAGGCTGAAAAGCTACAGCTAGTCACGCTGAACATCCAAGAAGTCCATGCCTCCGCAGTTGTCGGCTTGATGAAAGGTGACCCAATCAAAATAAAGTTGAAAGACTCTGCGACGCCATTCCACTGCAACACAGCTCGCAGAATTCCAATTCCACTAAAACCAAAGTTCAAGGCTGAACTCAAACGCATGACAGATGCAGGAATAATCGAAAGGTCACAGAGCCAACTCACTGGTGTTCCCCAATAGTAGTTGTTCCAAAGGCGAACGGGAGTGTGAGAATTTGCAACTAAACAGAGATGTAAAACGCGAGAATTGAATGGCGTCCAGGTTTTCACACATTTGGACCTCACATCTGGCTATTACCACCTGAAATCGCATCCTGACAGCACGAGACTTACAACGTTTATAACACCGTTTGGAAGATTCTGTTTCAAACGGCTCCCGCGTTTGGAATCTCATCAGCCAGCGAGATATTTCAGCGCAAAATGTTCGAGCTTCTAGAAGACACTAATGGTGTTGTAGCGTCTCAAGACGATATTTTTATCACTGGTCGCACCATGGAAGAGCATGACGAAAAGCTCAAAAAAGTTCTAAGCTTGATCAATGAAGCTGGACTGAAGCTCAATTTAAAGAAATGCGAATGGAGACAAAGTGAGATAACCTTCCTAGGCCACCGATTTAGCAAGGATGGTGTAAAACCTGAGCCAGAGAAAGTCAGAGCAATAGTAGAGATGCCAGACCCCACTAATGTCACTGAGGTTCAGAGAATCCGTGGTATGATTAACTACATTGCCATGTTTGTACCAAACCTAGCGGCCAAGATAAAGCAATTAATTGATCTTCTCAAGAAGGATGCTCATTGGTCGTGGGAACCAGAATGGGCACCCTAATCAGTTAAGCAAGCCCGAGCAGATGCCAAATCATTGGGATTCTTTGATGTGACCAAACCAATTCTTGTATCAGCAGACGCGAGCAGTTATTGCCTTGGCGCCGTGTTACTGCAAGAGGAAGGTGAGCTACTGAATCCAATCATCTTTGCCTCACGAACTCTTTTACCAGTCGAAGTAAAGTATGCCCAAATAGAGAAGGAGTGTCTCGCGTCAGTATATATGGGCTTGTGAAAAGTTTGCCAGATATAAACGAGGCCTCCCAGAGTTCAAGTCACTCACACACCATAAGCCACTTGTGCCATTAGTCAACGGGTCCGACTTAAACACAGTGCCAATCAGATGCCAGAGACTGTTGATGAGAATGATGCGCTACAATCCAAAAGCGCAAAATGTCCCCGGAAAACAGCTCATCGTAGCTGACACTTTATCAAGACACCCATCGACAAGCTCTTCATCCTCAGATACTGCGGCCGTAAATGAAGACATCACCTAGTACGTCAATGAAGTTATTAATTCATGGCCAGCCTCATATGATCGCCTAGAAAAAACAAGGGAAGCCACCGAAGCAGACACAGTACTCAACCAGGCAGTAAACCTCACAATTAGTGGTTGGCCAACACTTGCCAGAGACCTCCCGGTCGAGCTCTATGATTTGTTTTCAGTTCGATCACACTTATCAGTAGCTGACAGACTGTTGTTGTACGAGTTGAGAATTGTCATACCTAGAGCAATGCAAAATAAGATCGTGGAGGTCATCCATCAAGGAGATCAAGGTGGTTTGGTATCAACACAGACATAAAGAACAAAGTGGCCAGATGTACCCACTGCCAAAAGAAGAAACCATCATAGAGACGAGAGCCATTAATGCCTTCACCCCTACCGAGCGGTCCCTGGGTCAAGATTTGAGCTGACTTTTTATACTTGGAAGGAAAACACTTTCTTGTCTTGACAGACTATTATTCTCGATACCTACAGCTAGCCCACCTCAGCACCACAACATCTAGCACTGCGATCGCTGAGCTGAAAAGCATGTTTGCAAGATGGGGAGTCCCTGAAGAGTTAATAAGCGACAATGGTCCGCAGTTCTTCGCCGAAGAATTTACCAACTTTGCAAAGAGTTAAGGGTTTCAACACGTGACGTCAAGCCCACATTACACGCAAGCCAACGGACTTGCTGAGAGTGCTGTTAAGAGAGCCAAAGAAATTTTACGACAAAAAGGCCCATTCATTTCCTTTATGGCATACAGGTCAACGCCCCAGTCATCAACAAACCTGAACCCAGCTGAAGTTATGCTTAACAGGCAAATGAGGACGACACTACCGGTGCTTCCCGAGCTACTAGAACCTAAGGTATTTGATAAAGGAAAGCTCTTAATTACGAAACCACTCGGAAGCACAACAAAGAAATACTACAACAGAAGACATGGATCCAGACCATTGCCTAGCCTAGAAGAAGGGGAAACTGTTAGAGTTAAAACTCACGAAGACAACGACTGGAGCAAACCTGCAGTAGTATTTTGCAAGGCCGCAACGCCCAGATCGTACATCGTCCAGACCGACAGAAGTATCCTGAGAAGAAATAGAAGACATCTAATGCAGGTCCCCCAAGAAACGATAGAAAAGGCAAGTCCAGGATCACAAGCGATCAGTAAAGACAACCAGCAACCATGCACGCCCGAGCCTGAAGTCATCCTAAGTAGTACAAGAACGAGATCAGGTCGCGTGGTCAACCCGCCTGACAGGCTGAACATTTAGTTTACAAACACAACTTATATAATATTAGTTCATAAACATTATTTGCATATAACACCTATTGAGAATTCAGACAGTTTATTTAAGCGTTTAAATTTTCAGAACACAGATATTATGGTAATGCCAGTTCCCATTTATGATTTGTGTTGTTGTTTTTTGCTAAAGAGGGAGATGTAATGGGATACCAGTGCATGCAGGGCTCCCTGCGCCATAAAGTTGCTGTTGATCTGCCATCTTGTCTCATCTGTGGTTGTCATAGCTTCTACCCCGTAGACCTGTTGATCTTGGCTGGTCCTTCGTTCAACATGTTACTGATTAGCAAACTAAACGGTTTAGTTGCTATCCGCATTCTAACCTTTTCTCATTATAAATGACGACAGTACCGAACTATAAGTCATTCTTTATGACAACATTTTTTTAATGTTCTTGATAAACGACAACCAATCGTATGTAACCGAACATCTCACTTACCATGCCATAGCCATACCATGCATCATCGAAGTTTTTGTAATTCTCAACGTATTCCACAATGTATCGCAGAAATAAAGCCTGGAAGATAACACAAAGCACATTCTTAAAGTGTATTTCAATATTTAACGATTAAAAATTAAGTTCTATATTGAAGCAAATTTCTCGTGTTGATAAGGAAAACTTACAAGTAGAACTTTTAAAGTACCGGCACCATTTTACCCCATGGATGACATCAGTCAGAGTGAGTGGGAGTGAAGTGAATTCACTCACTCTGCTATTTAAGCAATAAAACGCATTTTCCGTGGTTGATGGGGGAATGTTGGGAGAATTGATAAAAAACTTGAAAGTCTCAACTATAGAACTTCATGTGCCCTGGATCTGGATTGGGGTAGTGTTGCGGCTGCTTGATGAACGAATCTCTTTGGAGAGACTGTTCAAAGAGCCATTAAATCCAAGCTTGTGTACACTCGGCAGACTAAAAATGGTAATTGATGTTTTTTAACAGCTCTTTTGTCAAAAATTTCTGAGAGGCTCTTTTTAATTCCTCGTTCTTTTCTCCACTCTTCTAATTAAAAGTAGAAAGAAGTTGAATAAATATAAAAGTTTAACAAATTTAAGATTTAGTTCGGTACCTAGCTTGAATTGCATTGCCTTTCGAATTTTGCGTATAAAAGTTGTTTTTCGACTTATAAATGTTACTCTTCAAACATTCCGTTCTTTGCTTTTGATGTGTCTAACAAATGTCAGAGCATGATAATTGGGAGAGTTTTATTACTCTGAACAAAAGAAACCATTTCGTCGAGAACTTCGTATTTTTTGTCAGGGATTTCGTTGAGCTAGCTCTTACTTGTCGACTGAAGCAAACCGCATCTTCTTGTTTTTGGTTTCCCAGTTTAATACCTAAATAGGCTAATTTTTATTTTGTATTAGATTTGAATTATAATTTTGTATGTTGTTACATGTTTTCTACAATAAAAAAACTGGTTATTTGCAAGTAAAAAAAATGGCGGCGGATTGTCAGTATTGTGTGAGGATTTCAAAAGCGTTCCGTGTGCTCTCTTACAGAGCACGGCTTTTTGTGCTCTCGTCCAATCAGCGCGCGAGATTCACTGGGGTTATTTTATAACAACTTTTAATAGAGGAATTAATGTATGTATTAAATTATAGTTTTGCAACGAAAAAATTTTTCTTTTGTTCCCAACCCAGGCTCGAATTCTCGGTCTTTCCAGCTGTTCGATTCTAAAACTGATAACCGATCAGCCGGCCAAGCCGACAAACACCTTCTGATTTCATAATTTGATTGTTTGAATAGTCATCACGATTTTCTGACGCTGCAAGCTTTTGGAATTTTGGGCTTATACGAGAATGAAAGGTTTCACCCCGAAGCAGGTGGTTCTTCGTTGTTATTAAAGTTCAACAATATTCTTATGTTTGCAGCCCTAAAAAAGAGTTTACGCTGGTATCTCAACTTACATCGTCACTATAAGCAATGAACGGAAGTCAACACTGCACTGAACGTCGTCCCGTATTAAAGGCATGCAAACGGATAAGATTGTATTTACGCCGTGGTTTTGTAATTCAAAAGTAGTCAGATAGGTTTATTTGACAGAGTTCTAGCGGTCTAAATCAAGCCATTTTTATCGAAGTAGCAAACTGTTTAATTTCACAGAATAATCTAACTTATGAACAAGAATTAAACGCAGAGAGAGAGAGAATAGAAATACTTTGTGAATCTCGCAGCGATTATCTTTGACAAACTGGGTCTACCAAGAATTCTATTGCAAAAATTATATTCATCCACGAGGTGGCTCACAGAGCCTTTGATTTTACGAGAGGAATTGAGGGTCGTTGTTCTCGAAGATTTAGAGGCCTCAACATTTACAACTGTCGTTAACTGTTTTGAATGAATGTAAACGTAAAAGGTTCGATATTACGCGAGCACATAACAGTGTATCATGATTTCATGGCACTTAATTAGCACAAGGCCTCTTCCGGGCGGCTTATCAAATTCACGGAATCAATGGAATCAACGGAAGCAGTAACAGAATCAACGGAATCTCTTTGAAAACAAAAAAAATAAAATAAACAAACTAAAGCCAAAGAGAAAAATGTTCTGAACTTAGGGATCGTTATGCGTTCGTCCTCTGTTAATACTAAACTCGATCGGAAACCCTACTATTATGATACTTTGAAGATTACCCAGGAAACAATGAAATATCAAAAATAAAATTTAGTCCAAATCATAGCTAACATTTTATATATTTGCAAGACATTTCAGAACTTTCTCTCGTGGCCTAGTTTGGAGGCCATGTTAAATTAGACGGTCGAAGTTCGAACCCCGGCCGGTACGCCTAAGAGTTTTTTTATTTTTCAATTTTTCCCAATACAATTGAATAGAACAACTTTTCTTTCCTTTTTTTATTTAACGTGTATCCTCAATGACTTTTTTAATCTATTTACAAAATTAATTGCTGGTGAAAAGCAAAGGCTACAAATCAAAACCACTACAACCAGGTATTTGAGTCTTGTTTGTTATGACGCGAAAATGAATGTTTGAACTTTTTTTCCTTTGCCCAGTTTAGTTGTTTGTTTATTTTTTGTTTGTTTGTTTGTTTATTATTTTTTCTGTTTTCAAAGAGATTCCGTTGATTCCGCAATTGATTCCGTTGATTCCGTTGTTGATTCCGTTGATTCCGTTGCTTCCGTTGATTCCATTGCTTCCGTTGCTTCCGTTGCTTCCGTTGATTCCGTGAATTCGATAAGCCGTCTTCCGGGTCCTTGAGTTGCCATAAATCGCCTTAAATCCCACTAATTCGCAGTCATTTTTCACCTAATTTTTCCTGTAATCGCCTTAAGTTGCCTTAAATCGCACTTTTGCACCCCATTTTTTTCTTAAATGGCCCTAAGTTGCCTTAAGTTGCAATAAGTCGTTCTAAACTGCGGCGACTTTAAAAGGACCCGAAGTGGGCCTTAGCACAGTAGTAAGTTATCAAATTCAAGGTCATAGTAATCAAGTTCTTTGCATTGTCGTGTACCCAAGGCCTCGGGAACCAACGACCTTAGAGCATTATAACGTCATAATGTTGCTAACACATGTACAGTAATATCAATGATGGATTGGCTTATCATTAGGTTTATTAACCTCGATGTTCTTTAAAAATGCCTAAAGAAGTTACAAAATGAGTGCAATGCGAATTGGTTTGCTTGTCCATTCACACCACTCTCCGTTCTATAGAAGTTATTCTGCACAGGACTTTACTTTTAATTGAAATTATACAATCAAACGACAAGCGAACACTTACCGGGCTAAGGAAGGTCACAACTTGTGAAATAACGAAAATCGTCAAACCCACAATAATTCTTGTCTTAGCAGCTTTGAAGAAAGCTCTGGGAAGAGAAGCGTTTTCAACCCCTTTGTTTTTCACCTCTTCGTTCCATATCCGGCTACCTCGCCCAAAGTTGACGGCCGCCGTCTCGTAGTATGAAATCTGGTCAAGGTCTTCTGGAACGAGAGGTTTCTTGAATCCTTTCCATATAACTGGCGATGCCCAGGTCAAAAACATTAACGACATGAAGCCAGAGTCATCTATGAGCGGTTTGCTTCGATCCCTGAAAAGAACAGTTCCAAGGTTTATTTATATTGCGTGTTCATGTTACTCGATGAAGCAACACAAATTCTTGCCTTAGCTAAGAATATTATAATTAAGATCGTTTTTTTCCCTGTCCTTAATTTCCGAGTAAACAGTCGAACCCTTCAATTCAGTGTCTTAAGAGTTCTGCGACAGTTGTTAAAATTCAAAATTTAAAAATTTTCTAAAATAACCCCTATAGTGAGTTATTTTCGGTAGTATGATTAAAAGTTTCAAGAGTACTTTAGTTTTTTCAAAATTTAGGAAAAATAAAAATCGCCGAAAACACCTCCGCATGCACCTGTCTCAGTTGAAAATACCTAGAAAATAATTGATTTTCTTTGAGCCGTGATCATATTAACAATTTTTTTGGCACAAGCTTCAGGTGTTTTCATTCACCTATTGATTTAAGAAATATGAACATTTTGAAATTGTTATTGATAAAATAGATTATCTCAGAACTAATAGCACTGTGTCACTGAGGTGCAATAAACTTGCATAACAATATTTACAGTTATAACACCTTCTAATTAAGTAAACCCAAACCAAACTTTCTGTTGGAAAAAATGCTTACAGTTCAGTTCACAATGTTTATCAAATGATTGTTTTTACCAGCGTGATTGACCATTTTGCTCAAATCTGTCAAAACATCTATATATAGTAATTATAAATTCACATTTATCAACATACTTAGGTAGAAATCTGGGCCCATTTAATGTTGTTCAAGAGCTGCCGCATAAACTCAAACACTGGCTATCAGCTTCGAAAAAATTCAAACAGTGACACTACAAGTTTACAAAAAAAGGTGCATATGTTTGCTTTATTTGCAAACACTGCTCTAAGTTTCAAATAAAGACTTAACCATAGGTTAGGGCTTACTGCAGGTCGGTCTTTGAATACTGACTGATCCTGGTAGTCCTGGACTGGATTGGTAATGAAAAATACACCAAACACACTAACATACATAATCTGCAGCCATGTTGAAAACCCAGTACCACTTTAAATGATTCATAACTAGTTTCTCTAATTCTAGTTTTGTATTTGAGGTACAAAAAAAGTAGTTTTTCATGTTTTATACACATATATATAGTATACACTATTTATAAGAACCGGATATTTTAGCCGAGGCTCCTTGTTCTCAATTTTTCAGCAATTGGAGGCTACAATTGTTCCTAAATAATTGTTCCTATTTCTATGTGTGGTTTACAAACTGAATGAAAACTAAGCTCATGGTAATGCAATTAGTACATGAATATATTGCGGTAAGGAACTATATAGCTTCAGGGTAAGTATATACATAACATGTACAGCTTATTATAATTTGAAGCAACAACAGTGCATGACTAAAAGAGAAAAATTATAAATCATTTTCATTCATTCAAAGCTCATGCATCATCGTGTATACAGCAATGCTCTAATATATAATAGGTCCCCCCTTTCTAATAAGCTACCCCCCAATTATCTAGAGTTTCAAGTTTTAAATAAGCCCTCCAAAACAAAAGCCCCCCCCCAGTCCCAACATAAAGGCAAAGGAATGAAGCTAAAACAAAAGGTGTATAATTTGTACATTAAATATATTTTGTCAACAGTTTTATCTGTGTTTGAATGGTGTTGGTTATAATGCCCTTCAATTCAAGGTTTTCAGCAAATCTCTCCCTATTTCAGATTTGACTAGGTACGTTGGCAGGTCTGAAATACCTTTTTATTTTACATTTGGAATGAACTTAAGGTCATTCCATCGAAATAGAACCGGCACCTGGATTTTTGTCAAACTTTCTTCATTTGTCAATCATTATATGTATGCTGAAAAAATGGGTGTGCCTGTGTTAACTTTTGAGATATGATTAATACAAATACCCCCTCCAGAGCTATTTTTCTGTTGTTGTAAGCTTGAAATTAAAACTATAGATTCCTCATGTGGCCAACCAAGATAACATCGAGGAG
>JAOBAT010011892.1:0-10203 GCA_026413305.1 Hydrozoanthus tunicans | reverse complement strand
CATCAGTACTTCTTCAAAGATCTGTACCAAAGGCTGCATTCTTAGTCCTTCTTCTAAGCCCTCAGTTGACCTACTTTCCCCTCGAAATCCTTCTTTTGTCCTACTTTTAAAAGAATTTTGGTCCTACCTTTCTCCTACTTTTTTCACCTGGGTGTGTTTGAAAGCCTGTTAACTTGAAACCTCTAACCAGCTGACTATGCAAAGAAAACTTTCTTAAGTGAACAACTTATTGTCGGTAAAGCAGACAATCAGCTCGATTTCTTTTTTGTATTGTGACTAAACCAAGTTGTGTTAAATTCTCGTACCTAAAAGCGAGTTTCTGCTGACGTCATTGTTTACATTCTTCTTCATTGGCATACAACTTAAGTCGGACAAACTTGAGAATGCTTATTAAAATCAATGAGTGACCGAACTTTTGTTCTTTAAGTGTTGTTTCAAAGAGGAAAGATGCAAAACAGGTTGAGGCAAGAACGATAAGGAGCCATACATTTTTTGTAAAATTTCCAATTTTTAAAACCACGTGGAAAGATTATTAAGCATATCCATCTCATATTTTCAGAGAAAGTTTGTTTTGCAGAAACATTTCACTATAGCTGAATTGGAAAGAAGTGTGGGTATGCTAATAAGGCAAAAAGTGCACACAAAAAATTGCCAATAGGTTTTTTTTAACTTGGTCGATGTAGAGTATTTTCTTTCTTTAGTGGCTTTTAAATTGTAGTTAAAGACCACCAGCTTCAATCATTAGCTAAATAATGCTTTTAGAGTCTCGCTTGTAGACGATTAATTTCTCGTATTTTACTTTTTTTCAACAGAAGCCTCAAGTTCTTCCTTCGGAATTCAAGAAACTCGACCGCTTCAGAAAGCGTTACAAGCGCAGACCGTTTGATGCCGAATATTCAGATAATGCACCCTCAATCGGAGGTAGTTCCAATTCAGTGTGGAACGATGGCGCACAGTTCGCTGAACAATACCAAAATAAACCTGGACGTGTGAAGGAGCGTTTTTGTGACGAATTTGATGTCACGAAAGCTATGGAGAATTTCCAGAGTGCTAGTGATTCGGAAAACAGTGTAAAAGAAATTAATTTCGATAATGACTTTATTAGTGTTCCAGCAGGGAAGCAACGCAAAGATGCAAATGAAATTGGTTTTTACGGAGATCAACAGCGACATTTTGAAGTTGAAGCAGAACAACTTACACAGACTTTAAGGAATGTTAACATTCATGGAGATAACAGTTCTAGAACCCAATATCCTAATATGGAGTATGGAGGAAATGCCAACGAGCAAAATGTGCTGCAGGATAACCACTCAAACTCAGGTGGAAACTACAACTTAGGTGGAAACTACAACTCAATGAACGAAATTCCGTCTAAAATGACTTTTGGAATCCAAGATAGCTACATCAAGAAACCAAATGTCCGCAGTATTATGTCGTCTGGAACACCAAGAACTGAAGCGATTTTTCGGGAGAGCGATTTTCCACCTCTGAGCAGCTCTGACTCGGAATGTGGAACAACGCCTCCACGGGCATCGTCGCGTAGTACAAAAAGGGAAGCATCAAGGAATACATCAACGTTACCTGATTACAGGGACACCAAGAAAGTCCCAGCTTTTCAGTCGCCAAGAAGCTTTGCAGGTGTGGAGTATTCTGGCCCAGTTGGTCGTGGACGTGGTAAGAATTTGTTGAATAACATGACACAGCCTCCGGCTAGGTTACCAGCTGAAGATAAGCCAGTGGACTTCAGGACTTTGAAGATGAGGGGGGCCAAGTTCAGCTTTCCAGAAGATGAAGAGTTGTTAGCCTCTTCAGAGGTTGTACGTGTTTCAAATGCTCGCAGCATTTCAGGAACAAGGGTTCGTCTTACGGAATCGTGACCTCGTTAACTGTTTTCTACCTTATGTGGTTCACTGAAGAAAGAGATGAAGTGTACTTTGTTCCCGAGCTTTTAGAGCTGGACAAGACAGAAGATGTTGCTGTCGGAAACGGCTTGTTCCACATTTTAAATCGAACACCAAACATCGCGACATTTTCAATCCATTTTGCTACAAATTGTTTGAAGCTCTTTCGAAAGCAAAACCTTAATACCCTGTTTTCGGATTGCATCAACACCTCCTAAGCACAGAGCAGTCTTTAAGGGAAACATTTTTATGGTGCTCTGAACATGCTTAGGAAGCTTGAAACGTCGAGCACTGAGAAACAAATCCTATAAGTGCTGACTCAATTAGCTTGAGCCAATGAAGGTATTTCATCAAATTCAGTTGATTTATCGTCGTGCTCAAGTGGCTCATTAGGTCGGTATATATCTCCGATTTCCATAGTTGATTTATCGTTGTGCCGGAAGCGTTCCATCCCTTCATGAGCCAAGTGGCTCGTTAGGTTCTCCGACTTTCATAGTGTTAAGCGGATGAGAGTCTTTGACTCCTTCTGGACAGAAGCTGGTACTCATTTATACAGCTGAGTCGACTGGAACGAGTTTGGTAAAGTGTCTTGTTCAAGGACACAACACAGTGGTCTGACCGGGGCTCGAACTCACGACCCTAGGATTTGATACGTGTCGAATACGCTAACCACGGGGCCACTGCGCTGCCGACAATACTATAGTTATCCATAGATCTTAAAAACGTTTGTTTGTCAAGTGGTTGCTAGAATCAGCTTAATTGGGACAAGTAAGCTGTGTGCTCCACGCGGATTTGTTGCAAGTAAAGCGCACAGGGAAATCTAGGTGTTGATTTCCCATTAAAAGTAGCCATGTAAACTTCGCACAAAACCTTACATTAAGAGAAGAGAGTGAAAAGATAAATTTACAAGAAACAACTCTGGACCAAAACGTTTATTGAAAACTGTTAGATTATGTATGCAGACAGGAAAAAGCTTTCGGAAGCTCTCGATTTAGGTCCACGTGCACTTCATAACTGTTCTTATTGCAATCGTTCGCAAGAAATAGGAGACACCTTACAGATCGATTAAAGCTTTTCCGAAGAAGCTGATTCATTATGCAACTGTAGAAATTTTGAGAAAAAGCGTGTTGCAAAAGTCGATTTTAAGCGGATAATGAGAATTGACAATGTTATGAAAACTGATATTGGTATTGCTTTTGCGGTTGCTGTTGCTTCTCGAGTTGTTGTATTTGTTATCATTATTAGTATTATTAATAATAATGATATCAATAATATCGTTATCATTCTTGTTCTACTATTGCGATTTCTTGCCTATGACCTTGTTTGTTCGGCCAATGAAAAACCTCAAGATTTCTGGATTGATCGTAATATCTGGTTTAGATTAAAAAATCTATATTTTGTTATTGGTTCGATTATTGCTGTTGTGATATGGTTCTGTTGTTATTTTAAGTGCTTAACATACTCTACTAACATAGTCGACACCATGTAAATGAATACCGTAAAATTCTGAAGGTAACGCCCCGAAACTAGCGGCGTTCTGAAAAAAATTCTCCAAATAACTTTATTGAAATTAATTTGTCGGTGAATAGTTTAATATCGTAATCATGTATGTATAACGTTTCAAGATAGTCTGTTTTGTGAACTGTTTGTTCATCAGATTACGTTACATAGTAGGAATTTGCATAAATTGATGTAAAACACATCTCTTCTTTTCTTAGTTCGCTTACAAACGTTTTTGACCAATCCGAAAACAACGGCTATCTTAAAGTAGCGCCCCCTTTACATCTGCAAAATCTGAAAGTAACGGGGGCCGCGACTTTCGGAATTCTACCGTATGCTAGCTGCGTTGGTGATTATTCGAAGAAATAATTTACCGTTTGTCTAACGACTGTGACCAGAGTTTATACAGGGTTCGTACGGGTCACGACAAACCTGGAAAGTCGTGGCTTTTACACTTTGGCCCCTTATTACATTTA
The DNA here is from genome assembly GCA_026413305.1 of Hydrozoanthus tunicans. Lineage (NCBI taxonomy): Eukaryota > Metazoa > Cnidaria > Anthozoa > Zoantharia > Hydrozoanthidae > Hydrozoanthus > Hydrozoanthus tunicans. The sequence continues at coordinate 6,326 of JAOBAT010011892.1, read as the reverse complement.
GGGACTGTTATTACATTTGAGGCCTCGATGTTAGGCTCTAAATGTAATAACGGGTTTATTACATTTAGACCAAACTTTGTTACATTGAAGGCATTTAATATTACATTTAAGACCAATCTTGTATTACATTTAGGACCAAATTTTTATAACATTTAGGACCTTCCGTGCACTTTGAACCGCCGCCAGGTTAGCCTAGTTGGTAAGACGCCAGTCTTTCGTGCGGGAGGTGCCGGACCTTCCCTCAGGGTCTTAATAACTGAGAAGAAGGTGCTGGTCTAACATCTGCAAACGGTTAGACCTTCGCGTCTTCTCGGATCTCCTATCGGGGGACTTAAAAGAACCCACATCACTTGTCGACAAAGAGTAGGGTGATCCCGGTGTTGTGGTCTGTCTCTACTAACTTAGAGCAACTCTTACTGAACATTACTGTGAGCCGTATATAGCGGACTATCTAAGACCCTCAATACCAGAGTCATCTGTAAATCATTGTTCAGCGACTTTGATCATATCCACTCGGAAAAGAGCGCTACATTATAAACATTTATTACATTTAGGGCCATTTATTACATTTGAGGCTTCGACATGGTTCCAAAAAGGTACTTTGAAAATAAGTTTCTTACACAAACAAAGTATTTCTTGCCCAAATCAAGTCAAGTATTTATTGAAGCCCGATAGCTGTTGCCGAGCTCTCATTCAATGAATATTGTGAATCTAGGTTTCCAAGATATATTATCACTTTTCTTCAGAGCTGGGGAAGGGCACACATCGCAAGTTCATACTGATCTTGAAGCTTTTAAATCACCGCCTGCAGAGACACAAAACAAGCTTAACATTTCCACACTTGGTTGTGTTTTACGACGAATTTAATTGCCTAAAAACTTTTACTCTAACGATGACTATACGACTTAAAATTTAACTCTGTTGATGGCTTTGAAAAACGAGTCGAAATACAAGCCTTGTTACGATATTCGTGTTTGTGTGTTATGAGAAGTTTCGTCTATCTCGAACATAGAACTTACTGACAACAATTACTGAAACCCTCCTATAAACAATTCAGTCAAAGCTTATGCGAGCATACAAGCAGGTCAAGTCACCCACCTCATCAAAATCCACAAACTGCACCCCTTTGCCGGGTACAATCTTCACTACCTGCCCAACCATACTGTCGTCCGCGATGAGATCCAGAACACACTTCGCGACCTCGAAAGGGCTACAAGAAGATAAATCAACAGGGAGCCGAGTAAATTTCTCAATCAACTGAATGAGTTTCTAAAAGTTTTACTGAAATATAAAGGTAAAATGTTGTAAAAGCTGAAATGCTGTGCAAGGCTCACAAGGTTCTGAGATCTCTGAAAAACGGTGAGCAAATTACGAAAATTTGATTTACTTTATTTTATTGGGAACTCTTAGAAAATAAACAACATATAACATACAAAGACCGGGAAAATAAGTATTCCCATTCATTTAGGAAAAAAATCGAATTCAAACTAAAAAATATTCAAACTTTTAAGGGCTTTCTCTTACCCCAAAGCTAAATGTGTCACACGTCTGGTTTTCACTTATGTTTGATGATGAAATTTTCAAAATTTTCCCGCATCGTTTAACAATTATCTGAGTAGCGTTGACGATACTCTTCATAAACTTTCGTTTTCCTTACCTCTGTACCGGTCCGTTCTTCGCGACTGCCTTTTGCTGTTCCTCCGTTAGCTCGACGTTATATCTCAGATTTTGGAAAATATTTGTTTCAGTCTGACCTGGACAAACGCAATTTACACGAACGCCTTTTCGTCTGTACGCTGACTGCAGATAAAATAAAATCATTTTCCGATAGTCGGTCACTTGTATTAAAGCTATAGCGTCTAAAATTCGTCTTAATTACTATCTAACAGATTTCAACGTCCTAAATCTCTCTAAGATTGCTCTAACTCTTCAACCAGTCTCACCTGGTGAAATTGAGACATAAATTTATCAGTTCCAACAAACAAAGCCCTCGGTGTTTACTCATCCTGAAGATTAGTCAGACATATTGTGTCTGACTATTGCCATTGTCTTTATATTTAACAATTCGGTTTATAAAATGAAGGAAATATAACGCGCGTTCTGATTGGCTGTGGTGATGCACTCTAAATATCAATAGAGTGTGTCTGCAAACGTCATCGTGGGAGTTTATCGGCTGCTTGTGTGCCTTATTTCATAAAAAATATATATATATAACTCGCTCAATTGCTCTGTTCATTGATAGAAACACTTGTGAACTTTTAAGTTCACTCAAAAAGTGCGAGAAAAGCTCGCCTGCGACTCGTTTTTCTAAGCACTTCTTTCGTGAACTAAAAACGTTCACGCGTGGTTTTATTACTGAACAGAGGGCGCGCACTTGTTTTATATTTCTATATTAGACACCGGAACACATCCCAATAAACTAAAAATTATTCCGATTTAACGAAACTAACCCGTCAAACTATAGGTCGATCTCCTTTCTTTCAATTCTTAACATGGATCCATAGGGAAAAAATGGCGCAGTTAAACAGATAAAAGGGTTAATTGAAAAGCGTAACGTGTTGTATCGTTCGCATTTATATTTTCTTGATGTTACAATTATGGATCGCAAGTTTTTTACACGCGGCATACCCATTGATCTTCAAAAGGCGCGAACCATACAAGACTTCTTATTTAAACTTCCGTACTCAAATACCAAACTACTCAAATTTCTGATTTTTTTATATCATTAAAAGTAATTACAACCAACAAAAAGTTGATGTGTAACACAATTTAAGGTTTTTGTAATATTTTCGGAAACCAAAGAAAGCCTATTCAAGAAATATTTTAGTTTCTTAGTTATAAAAGCGAGCTTTGCAAGGCTGTGTTAATAAAACTTATCTTAACAAACAACTCAAGCAACAACACTCGATAGTCCCAAAATCAAATCGAAAACATGACCGAAATAAGAAAAAAACGCGAGAAGTAATTATTCTAAGAAAAATCAACACGTATAGACCTTTCTGATATTCTTGAAAAAGAAACTAGCGTCCACAATTTAAAATGTGTAGTTTTGATGTTTATATTGAGGTTTTGGCGAATGTATTACCCGGCGTTGTTGAGACAGCATAATCTCTTGTGTATACGAATGAGTTAGAATTTCATCGGTTAAAACTGCACCAATTTCTTACCCAACCAGACTGTATTGTTTTGTCACAAAGATTATCATTGGGTGTCATAATTATTGATACAGATTTCTCCGGAAGTTTGTATTTCGCCCAGGTGCAGTTTCGCAAAGGTCCGCTCAGGTGAACTCGCCCACGTTTTACGGTGATTTCGCCCAGGTAATTCATTCCTGAAACATTCTAAAAGTTCTTATTTGTGAAATCCTTCTTTATTTCTACAGAACTGAAATGTAAACTAAGAGACGTCTAACTGAAATAAGCCTGTACTGTCTTGTTGTTGTTTTAATACGTTCTTCGCTTGATATTTCAAAAAATATTTCTAAACTGAAAGTCTATCCATTTGCCTTTCTTTGAGCTCATTACTGAACCACCGTCAATACTTCCACTTGTAATGGACTGTTTACCCGTTTTTTCCCTTTATTTGGATCGTAAACCAGTTCAGATCGAAAAACCCTACGGTTCAACGATTATCAGCGCTAACGTCCTTCATTTTATACACACGGTTATGGCGTCCGGTTGGTTCCGTTCCCGACGATTTTTTAAAGAATCTTTTAGCCAGCAATCTTTAAGTTCGAACTCGAAAATAAAAAGCTACATATGTTGTAATCAAATGAACGAATGAAGTCCCTGGGCGAATTCATTGTAAAACCTGGGCGAGTTCACTTGAACGAACCTTGGCGAAATGCAACTGGGTGAAATCACCGGTAACCGTTTGTAGATTCTCGCTTTGACAGTGAAACTGTATGCTTTTCGCGGCCTTTGGAGCACTTGAAACTTCGTTTAGGCCACTTAAAAAATTTCCCGGTTTATCATCAAAATATTCAAAAAGTTCAGTTAGAGAGGGCGCTTTTTTTAGGTTCAATACTTTTGTGTCGGTTTAGGAGAAAATCTACACCACTAACTACTGCACTACTATTAAATCTATTACTCGAGCGTATTTTTACAGTCATGCTCTTTGACAAAATGCCGCCAATCGAATTGTTTGCCACTCAGTTAATTGTTTCGCAAAAGGGTAAACAATTTAGAGTGAAAATAACACAGAATATAGAGTGAAAAACTCTAAAGAACATACTGCAAAATAAAGATTTTGTTTAACTGCTGACGATAATTTTCTATTTGTTGATGAAAATTTAAAGCCAAAAAATGTAGTCAATCAAGCAATCTTAGGTCTTGAACTAAAAAATCCTAAACTCTGAAAATTCAAGTAGTCGTATGAACCCAATCTGCCGTGCGGGAGGCCTGAGTTTGATTTCCGCTCCGGGGTCTTAACCCTATTCCGACTGGGCTTTTTGGGGATTCCTCAGACTGGGGGGAGGGGGGGGGAGGGAGAGGAAAAAACCCACGGCTGCAACTCAGGAACTGTTAAAGATATTGCAATGATTTTTCGGCAACGTACACATAATCGGAAGCTCGTTTGTTCCTATGTAACAAAACATTGAGTTTTGGGCCAAATGACGTCATAGTGACGTCATTTGTATGTAAATATGCGAACAGTAGAATATCTGACAGAGAAGTTGAAAAGTAGCAATATTGTAAAATAACCCGTTTTTCTTTCTAAATGATAGATAAAAGAACCTTCCTACTTGCCTTTACACACTATCAGAAGATTTTTTATGAACATAAAAAATTGAGGGGGGAGGGGGTGGGTCGTAAATACGGCGGCATGCAATAAAACAATCATTAGATTGCCACAGATAAAAATAAAACTTACCAGGCAAGTACTCGCGCACTCTCTGGATCTCAAAAATTATGTGATTTTGTAAGTGACGTCATATTGACGTTATTTTGACGTCATCTGGTGGCTGTTTCACAATTTTTCGATATATTGCAAAATAGTGATGACATCTAATTATTGTACATCGATTAGCAATTCAGGAAACAAATTGAAACTACTTTCCGAAAACGAGATTAGGTGCCAATCAACACCCAATTGCTTGAGAAAAAACGTTAAAATTAGAGATTATCTTTTTTTGGTAAATTTTAGGAAAAGTCACTAAATTTGGTTGCTTTAGCTGCAGTTGTCTAAAAGTTATGAGTGATTGAATTTGGTGCGAGTTGTTACGTCCCCCCCCCCGTCTGAAAAGGTTTTTTTTGTTTAAACGCAACACTTTTGCCCAAAAAACTACAGATGGTTTATAGATCAGAACGCCCTTGGAGACCTATAATTGAGTTGTGAAACCTGTTGGATTTCTGACTACCCAAAAATAGTGAATACTATAAACTACAAAAAAGAGGAACTATACAATGCCAATTTACTGGAGGTTAGTATACATACAGATGCAACACTTTTGCTGAAGCCAACAATTCCAAATTTCGTTGAGCAGTACATTGGTAAAAATGACACTGGTTGCAGACCTACAATAAAATAGCAACAACAAAAAACGTCAAAACTGAGTTAATTGTGCTTATTGCCTCACAGCAGCACAGTCCACTAGAGACATTATCTGAAATTGTGTAAACTGTGGAAGTGATGCAGGGCTCAAAATTTATGGCACATGCATACTCGTGAAATGCATGTGGTTTTTGGAAGTTACAAGTCTAAATAATATCCTTTAGCAAACATTAGAATAGATGTTACCCTTTAGTGTGAGAATATAAATTGAAAGGTGCTTCAACCTTTGAACTAGTAGCAGAAAACTGTCTTGAACAAAAGTATTCTTAATAACTGTAGTAAACCTCCATGAATTTCTGATTTGAAAATTATAATTCACTGAAATAAACATTTACTATGATGAAAGGCTAATGTTTGAGATGTTAGCAAGTTCAAACTTCCTAGGGTGAAGTCAATTGAAATAATCAATTCTATCAAGAACCTCTATAAGTTAAATAGTTTGGAACTTTATACAGTACTTCATAATCTTTCAAAGACATGAAAATAATCAAAGCTGACAATTGACTCCATAACTGGTAGCTCTGTAAAACTCTACCCCAAAATCTTACCTCCTGTTGATGAAGTATTTATTATCACCCCACCATTCATGTACTCTATCCCAAATAGTGTTCCCTGAATGACAGCACACTGGAGACACAAATTGTAACCCTTTGTTAACCTTCATTATTAAATTTTCGACCTCGAATAGTGCGATTTGCGCGTTCTGACTGGTTCATTCAATCTCGGTTATCAGCTCATATTCGGAGTTCACCAAATATGGAAACTGACTGTAG
>JAOBAT010011881.1:0-10204 GCA_026413305.1 Hydrozoanthus tunicans | reverse complement strand
CTTAGCTGAGTGTTGGCGATGTAACATCTCGCAAGAACGTTCCACCGTAAAATAAAGGTACGATCTCTTGGTACCTCGGCCTCGCGAGTGATTCCCTAAATGTGGGTTAAGTTCCATGGTTTCCCGCAATAACCCCGTTACACTATCGTAACTATAGTGCTTTTCAAGTGAGACCGACCTTTAACAGTTTACTACCGTACTGAACTCGGCTCTTGTGGGTCTCTATGGAGATGGGGGGTAGATGAAAGGTAAGTTTACTATCGTAAACCGACCTCAAAAGGCAACGTTTTGGGTGTGTAAATCCTAAATTTGTTTATTTAGTCGTTTGACCTGTCATTTTTTTTTTTGACGGAGCTACTTCGGATTACACATTCTTTAGTAGAAGTTCTGGAGTCCGGTTGTGCAGACATTTTTGTAAAACTTTTAAGCTTCTTAAAAGAAGCGAAGTAATGAATTACAGATCTAAAAAACGTAGGTCCGAGGGTTGGTCCAAGCTCATCGCAAATGATTTGCAAGTGAATTAAAAAGTTGTCCCGCGCTTGTTGGGCCAAACACTTTTGTACAAGCTACGCAGTCGACAAGCTCTTCGATGTAGCAACAGTAGATTTAAAAAAACTGCTTTCGAAACGCGTACGTTCTCCAAGTTTTGTTGGACAACTTTGTACTCTGCAGAGTAAAGTCAAACAATTTGCTATGATACTTGACAAAAGCCTTTTGACAGTTCTGTCATTCAACAGAAGAAAAACGACTACCGAAAATAGTACGACACCATCTGTTGGCAGCACACAGTTTACCACTGTGAACTCTGCGGGTATCATTTTTACCATAGTTAACTGTCTGTGGGACCAGAACCAAAATTGGTCTTATAGTATGCAAGAGCGGTACCAGGGGGGGGGGGGTATTCCTGGGTCAAAAGGTTAGCGATGACAAATGAAAAAGTCACCAAAATACCCCAAAAAAAGCAAAGAAAAGAGCAATTGAAGGCTGAAATTTTTCTCTGGATAGCTAACAGGTCAGCACTAAGTCCCATCATTTTGGACTGAAGGAGATATACCTCTCTCCCCGGCCCCATCTGGGTTACTTCTCTATATCAGTCTTCATTTTTACTCGTCAACATTACGGTTCAATTCCATCAGAATGCAATGTTTCAGTAAAACTTTTTTCTAGTGATAATACTATAATTGTATTCCGCACAGCAACTGTTTCATGTAAAGACAGCAGCTCCCTCAACATTTCAAACATATATTCATTATGTAAAACTTGTAAAATTGTAATATGATCATGCACTATTTGTTCAATCAGTTATGTGTGCTTTTAGATAGGCTGTCCTAAAAAGGGCATCGTTTTTATCCTTCAGCACTAGATTTGTCTTAAACAGGATAGCTATTTTTTGCAACCTTGGTCCTGGTTCTCGCAGTTGCAAAAGAGTCTGAGTAACCCCCAGATTTAAGTGTTCTTTGTGACTCTTCATGTGCTAATTGAATAGCATTGCATGACCAATAACCTATCAAAGTAAACTGTTTGTGAAAGTTCTCAAGGGGACGGCTATGATAAAAACTCTTGAGCTCTTTCTTCCCCTCCCCCTTCCTTCTTGTATAAACAATCTTATCTCTGTTATGTCAGCGACAATCCAACAGCAAATACATGGTTTTTCTTCTTCCAGGGAACACAGTTTCTAGCAAAAGGGAGTTTAAGATACAAATTTGCTGCATGCTACAGCAAAATAAACAACCGTGAACACAATAGCTGCATGTTGGAATGCACCGTGCAGTTCATCTGGACGTCATCGTCTTTAAGATTACAACACGGATAGCTTTTGCGACTGCATGGACGACCTACAGAAAATTATGTTAATCTTCTTTTAATTTACTTTTAAAAAAAATCACTCTCATCCTCCTTTTCTATTCACATAGTAGAATGTAGACAAAAGGGGAAGCAGGCGACTCACACATGATGGAAAAGGGGAAACAAGAAGTGTGTTTTTTGCAAGCTGTCATTGTCAATGTCGCCCTCCTTGAATCTTAAACGTCCTAATGGCACGGGAGGAACATCTTCGCTAGGTTTTACGATTTTAATGCGTTTCTGGCAAGCATTCAACAATTTCCCAGGGGAGTATATATGCCCCTTGACACCCCCCCCCCAGAAATGTTCGTGCTTTAGGTGCTCGCTCGGTTGTAGGGGCTTGCATTGTACAATTTTCAGATCCTGGCTATGCCACTGTATGTAACAATATTTTACAGTGGCAAGCTTTGAGAAAGGGAGTAATCGATGTGCGAGGTTCCTGGATGGTCATTACAAGTCTATTTAGAGCTCATCGTACTTGATTGATGAAAAGTTTGTGTTGTTCTAAACAAGGTTATTACAAAAAACCGGTTGTCCTAAGCTGGTCTCAGGGCGAGTGGTCCTAAACAGGATCATGGCTTCGCTAACCTCAAGTCTCTCCCCCCCTTCTGCCCCTCTGGGATATATGCAAGAGCTTTTACCTAGTTGTCAAGACATACCCAAGAAAAATAATGACAAAGTTACCAGTTATTTGATATAACTATTATTAACTTTTAAAAACATATTTTATCCATCATTTTACTAGTTATAATTATAATAATAATAACAGTGCCTCAAGTGCTTTTTGGTAAAAATTGTAAAGAACTCAGTATGCATGTAGCCTCAAGAGTTAAGTTGCCTTGCCAACCTTTGTAGATGCGTAAAGTAAGGAAACAGGATATAACATTACTATTGGATTGCTAGAAAGGTGTCTGAAATATTTTTTCAAAAAATAAAAAAACTGGACATTATCACGTATAAAAATTGGATCTTTTTTTACAGTACTACTTAGAATGATGATTTCATAATGGGTATAATTAATAGTTTCTGTAGTTGAACTTCATTTTAAGAACTTAGGTCAAACTCACACAATAAACAGTTGAGGTCTGATTGAGTTGCACTCAGCTCAGCCAACAGTTACTAACAGTATGATTCTTAAACTCAGTAAGCACAATAAGTGTACAGAATCATACTGTTGAACAGTTTCTGTGTGGTTGTCACAGTTCAGTTTAAACAGATTTACAAAGACAAGTGAACTAATAGGATTTAAACCCAAAATGATAATTGTTTCTGCGTTCAAAGCTTGTTTCATCTGCATAAAAGAAAACATTTTTGTGCAAGTTTTCCATTAACTCTATGATTGTTTGATTTCTAGTTGTCTGGGAAAACTCTTCTGTTCGATAGTTAGTGATCGAATGCAAACTTTTCTAGCTGAAAACAAACCTCTTCATAAGAGTCAAATAGGGTTCACACCTGGTTTTAAAACTTAAGACCACTTATTTACTTTGAAAACGTTAATCGATAACCATGTCACCTACTCTTCTAAAGGTAAAATGTTTTCTTGTTTTGTTGATTGAAAGAAAGCCTTTGATAATGTGTGGCATGAAGGATTTTTCTATAAACTTCTTAAATCAGATATTAGTGGAAAGACATATAATCTCATAAAAAGTATGTATCAAAATTCTACTTGCAGTGTAAAAATAAACGATCATCAAACTCAATCTTTTAGTTACTCAAAGGAGTACGTCAGGGGTGTGTGTTGAGCCCGCTACTCTTCAATTTATATTTAAACGAATTACCTGTTTCGTTAGAACAAGATATAAATAATCCTTTTATTTTACCTGACGGAACAAAATTTAGTACACTTTTATACGCAGATGATTTAGTTATTCTATCTCAAACCCAAACAGGCACTAAATATTTTAAAAGACTTTTGTAACAAATGGTAGCTAACTGTGAACTTAAAGAAAATGAAAGTAGTTATATTTCAAAAGAAATTAAGGAAGGAACACAAATACGAGTTCTTTCTAGATAAAAAGGCAACAGTTGTATCTGAGTAAACTTATCTTGGTATTAAACTGACACCCAATGGCAAATTTTCTGATGGTATTGAAGTATCAATGGGTGCATTTCAAAAGGGTTATAACTTATCGTGTATTCCCTTAGACACAGCTAACAAAATTTTTGACACAATTAATGCTTATGCAGATTCTTACGTACAGTGCTGAAGTATGGGGTATTTACAACAAGACTGATTTTGAACATTAGGAGAAAACTCCAACAGAGAAAGCTCACCTTCGTTTACGTAAAAATTACTTATCCCTCAACAGAAGAGCCTCTAATTTTGCGAGCCGCTCAGAAATGGGTAGGTTTCCATTGATAAACAAATTTTAAAATACTTTTTTCGCCTTCGTGATTTAAACGAAAATACGATTGTTAAGCAAGCCTTCATACTGTCAGAAAAACTTTGGGTAAAAGGGCACAAGAGTATTCATTCTTATGTTGACTCTATGCAAAACATGTTCAATTTTAATAAAAATAACTTAAGGAATTCGAAATTTACGGAGAGTTTTACAAAGAAAATGAAAACATATTTTATTGCGCTATGGAGAAGAAGTTTATCTAACGCACGTAAACTTCAATTGTACTCTAAAATAAAAAAATTATTACGAGCCTGAACAATAACTAAAAAAGACTTTAACTAAATTAAGAGTAAGTAATCACATCCCTATGATTGAACAAGGACGATATAAAAATCCAAAACTATCCCGTGAACATCAATTTTGTCCAATATGTTTCGGAAATGGAGCTGAACATGTTGAAGATGAATCCCACCTAATATGAGACTGCCCTGCAAACAACGATCAACGAGAAGACTTATTTGAAAAACAATAAATCACAAAATACAAATTAACCTGTCATCCCTTTCTAAAGAAATTCAAACTCTCTTTATTTTAAATCCAGATTCTGCAGAATGTTACCAAGACATTGCTTTGTTTATCCATTCTTGCATCAGAAAAATATCTAGTCTAATTATATGATCTGTGTCGAAAATATGTAAATTATGTCATTTATGATTTTGCTGTAATTTTAGAATTGCTTTGACAATACTGAAAAGTCATGTCAATAAAGCTTATTGTTGTTGTTAGTGCTGAACTGCCAGCTATCCAGAGAAAAAAAATATAGCTTTCAATTGCTATTTTTTAGGGTTGAAAATTTTTATGCCTTGGTATTTTTGGAGTATTTTGGCGACTTTTCCGACTGTCATCCCTACCCTTTTGATTCAGGAGCATCCCCGCACCCACCCCCCCTCTGGTCTTGCATACTGTAAGAACTGTGTGTCATTATAGTCTCAAAAACATTAATCTTGCCCCTTCGTGTTGTTCGGAAAGTGGTAGAAATATCTTTTGACCATTCCATATAAAATCTCTATAACTGATAAATTTCTGTTCCTCAAACACAACCTGAAGCTTTGACCAAACTTTTTTTGTGAGAGCGATCCCAAATACAACTTTGAACCCTTTCGTATGAACATGGTCCAACCATGATTTTGTCAATGTTTGCGAAAGCCCACTGCCTTCGTAGGTTTTTAAAAGAGCAAGGTTTTGAAAACAAACACATCTTTCATGTGGAAATAATAGGTGCATTTCCTCGAGAAAAATTGTTCGTATCGCATGAAGGGGTTCTCCTTTGAAAGGAAGATAGCCCATCTCGTGTTTCTTCACCGATTGTTCTGTTCCCAGCGCTATCCCTACAATACTTTCTCCATCTTTTGCAACTAAGGACAATCCTTCCTGAAATTTCTCTGTCAAAAACGTCTCGGAAAAACGTTTCACAAGGTCATCATTGTTAAAGCCAAGAAATGTATGGAGCGGTTCGTTTGATAATCCATCAACCAAGATTTTTTGTATTTCAGCAAGTCTTCCCACACATTTGTTCGCTTGGTGAATTGTTATCGGGGCTGCAGTCGATGGAGTAGCACTAGAGACGCAAAATTTCGCAGTGCCATGCTTCTTCAGATTGCCAAGGCTGTTAGGTAAACAAAGTTAAAGTTAATACACTTTATAGTTTGCATTAAAGAACTGCGTTTAACTCATACAAAGCTGAAAATGTGTCAGTTACTTAATTAAACATAAACGGCCTAGGAGTCCCCATCTTGCCGCCATCTTGTATATGCTTAAATGTGAGCCCGCCAGGAAACTGGGACTGAAATCTAATTGGGAGTAAAATGATGTGGCAGACCATTTATAATTGGATATTATGTTTGCTGTGTCTAACAAATAAGGACTGACGTCAACAACCAATTTTTTGAGCTTCACCTGGTATGTTTAGGCCATTTATGTAAACAGGCTTCACGCTCTCTTGGCGCAATTCTGTTCTGTGATTACAAAGTTGAAGTTCAACTTCAGTTGATTCCTTAATTACTTTTAGGTCTCGGGAGGTTTCTGTAGATAGGGGACTGTTTACGTACTGGGGCACACTTCATTTAATACGCATACAGTTTAACAATATTATGCATAAGTAACGGGTACATTGTTATAGACTTTTACTCGACGAAACATGGTTGATTCTTGCATGGCCACATGCCCCACCGATACAATCAATTGCGCCGTCGTTGTCCACACACCGAATATAGATTCACCATTTGCTATACGAATTTGTTAAAATTTGTTTTTTTTTAGTAATTTTCATAATTATATAGTCATTTCTGACCATAAGTGTATGATCGTTCAAGAGGAAATAAACATATATTCCCCCTCGGGAAAAAAGTTAGTTTTTTTTCCTTTGAGTGCTTTGTTATTGAGTTAGACTTTCCAATCATGTACCAAATGGTGATATATTCAGCATGCTGACAACCCCCATTCGGGGTACTCCCATATATATGTCATTGAATTGGGGGGGGGGAGGGGGACGGACAGACTGGGCGTGTTAAACAAGATTTTTAACCCCTAAATGATACCATACAAAGTTATCTTCTCAACATGAAATATGACTCTTGAAAACCAGTTACAATCATGCAAGAAACAGCAGCTAGATACAGCCTAGACAAGCTAAAGCGTTTCATATTTTCACAGCAAACACCCTAAAAGATACTGTATTATGGAAAACTTTTGCTTATACCCTTAAAGTTACCTTAAACCCAAATTTCAATATAAACCACTCCAGTCCAAAGACATATGGAGTCCCCACCCCCAACCAGGCAGTCAGCTGGCAACTGCACAAGTATATCCCAGTCATGTACAAAATACATTTGAATTTGATCAGGGGCAAACAATCAAGAATCAACCAATCATAGCTGTGCTTGTTTTGTTGAGTAAAGGTCTAGATATATTATAACAATAGCGAACATTTAGGTTTTGGAACAGGAGTATGCAAGAATGCCCCAAAGCACAAAACATTACCTTATATATATTCCTTCCTAGTTGACCTTAGGCAATGGAGACTAGCTATATATAGTGCAGTGATGCAAGTGATTTTAATTTAAGGTTAGATGGCCCTCCTTTAAAAACTATAGAACATTATATTGTAAAAAAATACATATATTGGAAAATCACTTTCAATTTTTTGTTTGTGCATTAAGTTGTGTCTTGCCTCTATGTGTTTATAAGAATATCAAATTATCTGTTGCAGTAAATGTAATAATGGGAGAAGTGATAATAGTTCTGGGATGCTTGACCAATGATGACGGTACAGTATCACCGATGATGAGATCCAGACTTGAAAAGAGTGCTGAGGTTTACAGAGGTTTGAGGGAGAAGAAAGCAGAGGCCCCACATGTGATACTTACTGGTTATCAAGCTGAGGGACAGGTACTAGATTCATGTTTAGCTTAAACATAGCTAGGTTATATTGGTGCAGTGGAAAAATCTCTGCCTCCCAATCCTGAGATCCCTGGTCGACTCCCAGCCTATATCTAGCTGGTCAAGGTTTGAATATTTGGTTGGTCTTCTTTCCCACTAAAGGCCATTCAACTTTCCATCCTTCAGGGATTTGTAAAACAAATACCAGCATATATCATATATATCGACTGCTTTGATGTACTTATGTTTCAGGTCTGCTGGGGGTAAGCTGATCATTGTAAAGCGCCTTTGAGCATGTACATGAAAAGGGCATTGTATAAAGGCACCACTTTACTTTCCTTTTTATATTTCTATAAATATAACACAGCTTCATCTTTGTTTCATATGTTTGTTTCTGTGTCTACCCAAACGATATGCCCAGGCCACGCAGCCAAACTAGTACCCAGCTCTTTGCTTGTTTTTGTAGTGGGCAATTGTACAACATGGGCTATCAGTTAAATTCCAATTACATATTAGCTGGTCAGGTTTGTTTATGTATGCAAAATTTAAGGTTAACAAATTTAAATAATTGCATAGACAAAAATTTTAGTTATTATTAGATTTATAACTTCAATGTTTTGTCATTCTTTGCTCCAATTAACAAAGAAATTATAAATTATAACAGTTAAAATTTTCAGCGTTTGGTATGGTGTGTCATGCTTAAGTTTTTAGAATTTTGAGAATTTTAACACTTGAATATAATTAATTATTATATATTTTTTGTAGTTCAATTTTATCATACATCTCACACTAGAGCTTTTTTGATTTTTATGATTTTCAAAACTGCTACTGTAGCAAAAAAGTACATTAACCAAACAGTTAAAGGTGACCTTTTGACAACATCAGGTTGTCATTATCATTAAGTCAGGTAAACTGCAAAGTGATGTATAAATGACTACATACTTGTAATGAAGGAAAACGGAAAACCAAAAAATTATGATAATGTGCATAAGTGAAACAAAGGTGAGCCTTTGACAGCATCAACCTGTCATAATATCATAATACAAAGAAATTGTTATCGTTTTTTATTATTATTGTTATTGTGGTTATTATTGTTAAAGTATTGTTGTTATAATGCCTTATCTTGATCTGCCGATATACCAAAGTAACAATAAAATGATCTAAAATTAGGATTTCTAAGATTACCACTGTGTGTATTGTTAGCTCTATTAATAAAAAAAGAACACCTCTCACTCAAAATGTTATACAACAAAACAAATCAATCAGAAAGTGGACTGGAGTCAGGTTCTCTTGGTGGGTGGCTACTTTCTGTTTGGTTTTGTTTGGGGAGGACTGGCAATAGGAATTGAAGTCCCAATTGAGGTCTTCCATTTATGACCTACAGTTTAAGGTCCTTATCCAAGAAGATGTCAAGGTCTAACTGTTTACATATGTTAGAGCAAAGGCAGAGCCATTTCCTCAGATATTTAAAGACCCTGAGTGAAGGTCCAGCACTGGAAATCCAACGTGGGCCTCCCGCTCAACAGACTAGCGCTTTACCATCCCACTCTTCTATTACTTTCAAAAAGGAATGCTTTCTCCCCCTCTCTCAAAGAACTCACTCATCCCCACTCTTCTCTTTCCATTCCAAGGAACACTTTCCCCCCTCTCTTCCTCCCTTTATTCAAGGGAACTCACTCATCCCCACTCTTCTCCTTCCATTCCAAGGAACACTTTCTCCCCCTCTCCTCCTCCCTTTATCCAAGGGAACTCACTCATCCCCACTCTTCTCCTTCCATTCCAAGGAACACTTTCTCCCCCTCTCCTCCTCCCTTTATCCAAGGGAACTCACTCATCCCACTCTTCTCCTTCCATTCCAAGGAACACTTTCTTCCCCTCTCCTCCTCCCTTTATCCAAAAGAACTCACTCACCCCCACTCTTCTCCTTCCATTCAGAAGGAACACTTTCTCCCCCTCTCCACCTTCCTCCTCCTTCCTCAATCCCAAAGAACTCACTCTTCTCCTTCTATCCAAAAGAAACACTTCCAACCCCTCTCCTCTTTTCTCTATCCCAACCCAAATTTTCTCTCATCCAAAGGAACACTTGCTCCTCCTTTCAGACTTCCTCTATCCCAAAGGACTCACTCTTCTCCTTCCATCCAAAAGGAACACTTCCTCCCCTCTCCTCCTTTCTCTATCCTAAAGAACTCACTCATCCCCACTCGTTTTTTTCCACCAAATAGGAGAACCCCTCTCCTCCTTCCCTCTCACTAAAGAAGAAATAAAACAAATCGCGTATTTGATGCATGTAAAAAAGAAAAATGAGAAGAAACCACGAATGCTCTAGGATGTGAACACATTTTTTTCAGATCATGATATGCATGTCTATGCCACAGGAATTCCTACCCTACTGGAGTTTGTTTCATTGGAAGTAACATTTGTCGTTATTGTCTCCAAACTCCTTTTTAGAGAGGTCTGAACAGGGACATCACAGATCTTGTGAAAATGAGATAGTCAAATAAAACAGATGAGCAGTTGTTGAATCTAACCTTGAAACAACATAATCTGACAGCCACGAAATTTGGTGGGGATAAAGCGGGGGG
>JAOBAT010011870.1:0-10204 GCA_026413305.1 Hydrozoanthus tunicans | reverse complement strand
GCACTCTGCAACCAGACGGCCTTAACCTACGAGATGAGACTTGAGTTGTTCATTAGTTTTTGTTTTGTTTTGTTTTACTTCTGCCTTCTTTTACTATTTTACTCTATTCGTGAGTTTTGATTTGTATTCTGCCTTATATGTCAATAAGTTACTCATATTTCATAACCGTCATAAATAATTTAAATTTGTAACACGCCAATTTTGTTCTTCATTACCTGAAGAAGGCTGGTTTGGCCAGCTGAAATATAGTACTTTACAAAAATTTTATAACGTTGTGTCGAATATTTATTTTCTAACTACGTTTGTTTTATATATTAACGCCAGAGGAACACAGAACCACTAGATGCTATTTAAAAAACATGTTTGGTATCCGGACTAGGGGATAAGATCTTCATCATCCAGATATTAGTGAATACTAATATGATCTCGGTGATAAATAACTACTAATGAACAATCACAGGCTTAGTGAATATCTAGTTTTAACAATCCCCTTGGTTTTCGCCTCAGGCTCTACTCACCTGACCAGATACTCACTTCGCCTACGGCAAATAATTGTTAAACATTATGCATGCAAAAATTTTTGCAGCATGGAATTAAATACTGTGAACGAACTCTTGTTTCTGACCGGTACGGTAATCAGAGGGTCATGAGTTCGATTCCCGTTTGGGAATTTTGGACTCTTCTGAGAAAAAGATATGAAATTTGTGAAAAAAACAATATATTATTTTACTGTTGCATATGAAATTGGTCTTTCGTGTTAAAAACAGCATTTGACTCAGTTGCTTCTCTTGTTTGTAAATTATAATTGTTATTTTCTTAACGGTAAAACTGGTTCTTTTTTTTCAAATTATCGTCGCGTTGTCGTCCTTGTGTACGCGCGCACGTGGCCGTTTAGATTTTGCTCGGCTCAGTTGAGGGAAAGTTCTATGAGATCCGATTTGAACAAAAATACGTAAACTTTGATACAAAATGAAACTAATAGCTTGCATGTTGAAAGAAACTTTTCCTGAATACTTCTTCCGGGTCAAACAGTCAGCAAAATAGCCACATTTTTTCATGTATGCTGTGCGACCTTTTTTTTGCTCTATCCAGAGCCTTTCATTACAACCTTTCACTTCGGCTTGAAAATACACTAAAGTGTGTATTTCTTTAGAAAAAATCCTAGTCAGCTTTATGAATTAAAAAGGTGTTTCTTTAGGAAATAACCAAGAAGAGAATATAGGATTCGAAAAAAAATGTGGCAAGCGGTCTTCGCGTTTTACTAGCAGGGAAGAATTAGCATTTGATTCCTAGTTCTTGGAGTTTTTTTGCGCATAAAAAAGAATCCCCGTTTTCTCGCAATAACGCAAAAGTTCTGAGGTTTTACTAACAAGTGTATATACACCCATAGTTTATAAACTGACTCTTGAGCTAGACTTTCAAGAGCTGGAAAATAATGCGCCAACTTGATCAGCAGATGTTTAAGTCGCGATGGATAAACAAGTTATCGGCGGTAAATTCTAGAATGAGAGCGTCGAGTCTTGGCTGCCATCCACGTGTACACTAGAGTTCAAAAAGGAAACGATTGCATGGCGCGGTGTTTACATAATTTCAAAGCAGGTTTTATCTGTTCCGGAAAATTACTCCAGAGCATATGTATTTAGGACAAATCTTTCTCAGAAACATTTCGATTTTCTTAGGGGGTTTCAATTATATTCAGATTTTCAACGTTTTGCGTAAGGTAATTATTTCATGATCAAACTCATGATTTCAAGTTGTTTATATGAAGTTCAAAGAAAGGTATAAGTATGGCATTTTGGTTTATCTGTCCCTTCACCTGAACAGAAAGCTCTGTGAAATCACTGTGTTTTATTTCGCCCTTTTATTACAATTTTATCTTTGGATTTCCAATTTACCAGCAATCACTTTTAGATCATTGTAGTGTGGCTTTCTCAGATTTTTCAAAAACTTACAAAAATGGGAACAGTGAAAGTCAATACGCGGCAAATCCAACTTGACCTTGACACAAAATTCTTTTCACGCGCTTTTCTCTTTTCTTGCTTTTTTTTCATTGCGGTACGAGGTTTGAAGTGCGTGCGAAGTCTGTTCTACTTTGATTAACGCACGAAAGTATCGAAGACTTATGCCGTATGCTTCTTAACTCTTAGACTGTGGCTTATCTTCTCTGGCAGATATGGTATCACGCACTTTATAAACTCAGTAAATTCAGCTGAGTTCAGTTATGAGCTGAGAAATACTCAAAGGCCCGTGAAACTTATTTTATACATGTTACGTCAGCAAGAATATACTTAAGCAAATATTCTAGAACCGTTAACCATTCGCAAAATTTGTATATATGTTTTTTTAAAAGCTTGATCAGAAAAATGGCTTACGCAGGAAACACTAGTTCTCTAAAACACCTTTCTGTGTCCCGACAGCCGTACAAGGTTTCAGTAAAACTCCGTGTCCGACTGTTAATAAAATTCTCAAAATTACCAAAACCCGCACTATTAAACCTAACATTGATTTCAAGGATTTTTGGTGAGCTCATAAAGCGAGATATTTTGAGTTGTTGAGAAATATATCGACTATTGGAAACAGAGTTTTAGTGAAACCGGCTTTACGACCGTCGGACACCAAGAAACTTCGTATTAAAATTTTCGTACTTCACGCAATTATTATCGTTGTAAGAAAATCGGAACTCTTTCGATCTTTCATGTCTTCTTTCAGTGTTGACACGTTTCACACTGATCGGGTTCCACACCAATTTCATGTCTAAATTTGTTTTAATCTTGCAGGACAAAAAAGGGGTCACCTGAAATTAACCGGTGTATTCCTTTGGATCGAACGCTGCATAAATCAAATGTCTACGCACTAATAATATTTAACATTAAAAACAACACCGACCCCAAACCGGATCACGGCCAACACAGAGGGCAGTTTTTTTAACATGCATAATTTGAAAATACGACATCACTAAGACCAACTCACGATCACAACAAGAAAAATGTAAAAAATAAACACACACTGCCGGACGATGAAATTGTCAGAAGGAAGGAAAATGGAATGCGGGATCGATATCGGCAATCAACCGCTAGCTCGTGAAAATTTTCCAGGAATTTGGAAAGGTGATCTTTAACTTATTATGTCCCTCTGCAATGTGACAAAGATGTCGAAAGTGCTTCCGGCACATTGCGTTTAAATCACTATTTTTCGTGACAAATTGATGACGTTTTAAACATGAAACAAGCCCACTTTGCTGGTAATTAAATACCTTGACCAACTTTCTTTAAATACGACGCAATTTATCGGGCTTCGTAGTCAATAAAAAGTTTCTAAACTCTACATTTAACGTCCCCGCAACTAAAAGCGGGTAAAGTGGAAAGAGCTCAAACCTATTCAAAGATCAACTCAAATCCTTCAAACAGATAAAAAGAGTTCGGTAAGTTAAAGTTCTAAATTTCCCTGTTGACTCTCTTACCCTTTAACACTGAGGCAGACTCCAAAGCCGTTCCTGCTAAAAAACTAATCCTGTTGCATTCTTTACTGATTATTTCACCCTATCTCCTCTTCTTTTCAGACTCTCCTTGGATAAATAATTCCTTAAACCATTTTGATATGATTCGGCTCTCCTAAATTGCAATTCTAGCAATGGCGGGGAGTTTTCGCCAGTTTTGTTGCAGATATTATAGAAGGTGAAAATTTCATGTGCGACGGTTTCATAATTTCAGGCAAGATTTACTCACGTTATCGGATTGTTCTATATTAGTTTTTCGGCAGATTTGAGGCTGTTCTTTTTTCCCATGCTAGTTATTTTTAGCTTTGAGCCACTTAAAAAACTTATCCCGGTTTATCATTAAAATTTTCAAAAAATTCAGTGAGGGAGGGCGCTTTTTTTAGGTTCAATATTTTTTGGTTGGTTTGGTAGTAAATATACACCACTAACTACCACACTAAGTTTTTATATGGTCCATATTAATACTATTACTGATCTATCACTCGTGACTATTTTTACTGTACTGTGTGACAAGCATAATGTTTGTTTCTCATCTCTTGTATGTACTGGCATGAATAAAAGGGACTTAAGTGTCGCAAAATGCCACCAACCAAATTATTTTCACTCTGTTTATTGTTTCGCAAAAAGAAAAAAATTCTCGAATTTTCCCTCACATTTTTCTCTTATTTAAAAATTGATAAAAAGAAAAGTCAATGCTGATGGTAAAACAGGGTATCCTAAGAGGACTTACAAGAATCAATGGTTTTCTGAAGCTCGCAATAGTATTTGTAGTATCAAATGTATTAAAAACATTTTGTTCTATTGAAGAAACTGATAGATATTTTTCTCACAAAGAATGGCCTTTCGAGTAAAACGACTCTCCAATTTATGATCGCTTTTTAGTCAGGATTACACGCTTGCAAAGTGATTAGCTCGGAGTGTGACAGGTGTTGTGTGTTTTATAAAAAAAATAACAACTTACGTCAAAAAAGAAATCACGATTATTTGTTTAACCATAACTGTGGTAAATAAGTTGGCCTTTATCTTTTCTTAGGCTCCTTTCGCCCCTGTATTAGCAAAACTTCAGAAAATACCGCCAAAAAAGTCTAAAGCGAGCATTAAACAACTGGTTGTGATTGAATTCAAAGGCAAAATAATTGTCCTGGCCACATGGGAACACTACCAGATACAAAAGCTCAAACGACTCAAAGAGAAACCGTTTCATATCATTAATCTTGTAAATAATATTACAAGTTCTTGAAAGCCACAGATAATAGAACTGCTCTTGTTTTGTTTGTCCCTCAGGGAAAATTCTGCTTGCTTGATTGACAATTGAACTTCTGAAGCGTGTCCATTTTATCGGAGTCCAAACAAGACGGTACGCATCGATCTGCTTGAGTTGTAAAAGTCTGTTTGCAGTTTTTCCGCTCTCTACTTGGGCAACTACCATGGTAGGTCAAGTATATGTATTTAAGTAAAATTTGTCGCATTCTCACCGGAAATATTCAGGATTTTACCAACAGGTTTGGAAAATAAAACACTCAACTTTGTAACAGAAACAATGCTCACTTGGACTTTTTAAAACTGAACATTTCTCTGTTGGTTGCAACTTTTTCACAAAGCGTAGAACGGATTATCCTTTTTAACATTAAAGCACTTTTTGGTAATGTTTTTGCACTGGTTGTAAAGTTTTTGAAAAATGGGCATATTTAAGCTAATAACAGCGATGTTGAAATACAGCAAACATGAAGTGGCAAATCAGAATACACGCGAAAGCCGAAATGGAGCTATTGACAACATTCATTTCGTTCTACTCAGAATTAAGTTGGTTATTTAACTAGCATTTAAAAAACGCCTTCTTCGAATCTTTTTTGTTCTGGAAGTTATATTGAGAAAAATTATTGATAATGATAACTCAGTTATTTTAAAACTAAACAAAACTTCTTCCTTAAGTCAGTCAGGGACGACAGCTCTAAATCCCTTCTTGTTGAAGTTATTCTGAGGATTTAACTGATAAAGCTCTTAACTGGATATATATATGTTATAATTTAATACTCTCTTACTGACTTTTAACAACTGTTGGCCAGCCCCGATGCAACAGAGCTTTTTTTCAGTAGTACTAGTAAGTCAGGCTTCAAACCTGTCTGCATGTCTCTCACATACTGAACCAAACGCATAAAATGCCATTTTATTCTGCCCGCCTTGAAAGAGAGATTTGGTAACTCAATCACTTTCACTGATATTGAGAAGTTAAAAACTTTTCATGAAGCTGGTAGCTTGGACTTTGAAAACTTAGCAGGCGAAGAGCGGTTTATTGTTTGCGTTACAGTAATGAAATTGTGACCAAAGACGGACGGAAACGTTACCTTGCAAAATCTGCAAAGCGTGCCTGTGGTTTCCTTCCAAAATCCAAAAAGAACCAAGTTAACCGCTTTTCTTTTATTCAAACCAACTGCCTCTGCTAGAGCAACTTTTCAAGCCTTCACATGAACACATAAATGACTTTGAGTTTGTTAATGAATAAAGTCAATTAAGCGGTTTATTGAGTTCCTAAAGTAAATACTGAGTTTATGCGTATTTCAAACAACAGACGCTCTTCTTTTAGAAACAGAAACAACGATAAACTGGATAAAAACAAACTCATTTGTTTAAGGTCATATTGTACAGAAACCACACCGAGACTTACTGACAAAGCAAACACTGAAACCGGCCGGAACAATTCACTTATCTTTACATGCGCTAAATAAAGAACAATATTAAACTTCCGCTTGTCAATCTTATACGACATGTCTTATTACCTGATTGTTAGTACTTATATCATGCGGATAACAGTTAGAATGCTTTAATAGTTCTGCTTTTACTGAATAATAGGGCTGTAAGTTAGAAACATATAAATAAAAAAAGTTAAAAATAAGCAAATTAGTTTTGTTTTCTAATTTCTTTTGTCGTCGTTTTATTTTGTGCTAGAAGTTTTAAGAAACAAACATGAAAGTACATAATGGTGTTAGAGTTTTTTTAATCCTTCTTGCCGTTTTCTTGCCTCAAATTCGCTCGGGGTGAACGTTAATGTTCTTCGGCCGGACAATTTGGTTTAAGCTTCGGTTCTGTACAGCTCGATCTTTCGTCGTGTAGTCCTTTCCTTTGCTTTAAAAAGACTTTCTTTCTTCGATACAAATTCAAAGCGAGAAGGTGAGTTGCGTCAGTCCACAGGGAGTCCCGGCTAATCGCTTAACTTTTATTTCGTTTTGTTCACAGGCAGACAAAACCTTTTCCGAGGAAGAAATACAGGGTAAGTGAGTATGCATGATATAGCACCTTAACCTCGACACTCAACACTCAAGATCAAAGGAGCTGCTCACTACTATAATGTACTTCTGATTGTTGATGTTATT
This sequence comes from Hydrozoanthus tunicans, assembly GCA_026413305.1. NCBI lineage: Eukaryota > Metazoa > Cnidaria > Anthozoa > Zoantharia > Hydrozoanthidae > Hydrozoanthus > Hydrozoanthus tunicans. Next base: position 3,337 of record JAOBAT010011870.1, on the reverse strand, counting down.
AATGGAACTGATACAAACCACCCAAACTGCTTCTGCAGTGCTCCACCCAACCGAGCTATGAAGCCATATCTGTTTGGAGCAGGTCAATTTTGCTTAAACTGCGTATACAACCGCGAAGATCCTAACGCAACGTGATTTTATCTGTTTTAGTTTTTGAACATTGCTGGTTTTGACACAAGAAGAACACAGAGTTACTACAGCTTGCTCAGTATTAAATCTGTCTGGTACCCACATTTCATATTGTGTTTCTGCCTTTGGCCATTGGAGTCTGCGCCGCAGACGTACTTAGAGAACAGAGTACTTAGTGAAGCAATGAAACTTTGAAATTAAAAAATTCTGATGAATTTCACACATCTACGTCTTTTTCCAAGGACAGTTCTCTTGCAAAAGGTCTTGCTTGAGTTCTTGTCTTCCGGTATGTTTACAGAAAACAAGAAGATTATTTTTAGTTTCAAATCTATGCAACCTTTTAGATAGCCACAGCTCAATTTCTTATCATTTCGTGTTTTAGAATACAAAGAGGCTTTCAACATGTTTGACAAAGATGGCGACGGCACAGTAACCATTCTAGAGCTCGGTACAGTCATGCGCAATCTTGGCCGCAACTGCACAGATGAGGAGATCAGGGAGATGATCAAAGACGTCGACACCGACGGTACGAACAAGACTCGATTACAACGTTCTTGCGTTGATTGCGCTTCTAAAACGATCGATAGGAGTCGCGGGAAATAGAGACTCTGGGAACGAAGTTGGAGAAACGTTTGAGCCGGGGGGGGAGGGGGGTACTACAATATAGTTTGGGTGGGGGTGTGCCGCTGGGCTCGCGAAAGTCCTACCCATTGCTAGAGTAAGTTCCGCAAATTTTATGGCCTATACCAGAGTAACCATTTTAAATCCCAACACTAAGACAGGATTTGTTTACACTGTGCCTGTAACGCTAAAATGTTGTTATAATGTTGATAAAAGGATAAATGTTTACACTGTGTCTCATAGAAAAGCAAAAACATCCGACTCGATGTAAAAACCCCGGTATAAAGCGCTCAAGTGTTCTGGGTTTCGATGTTTTGTTATTACAGTTTTTATATCTGCTTAGCGATGCCGTTAAACGTGACTCTATTCTAGACCAAATTTCTAGGATACTAGACCCTATCCCAGAGCAAATGGCTTGAAAACCATACCCTTTCCAGCGGCGCAAACCCGTATAGCCAATATATGAGAGTACCCCCCCCCTCCCCCGGCGTTTGAGGCTCGCTTCTCAGGTACCCTCCCAATCTCTCGCGTGCATTCCCAACACGATAGACATACAATAACCACGAACTGTTTCTTTTAGAACCTTTAGGTGCTTAAAAGTCCAAAGAAATGGCAACCTCGCGCCGTTACGGTGCAAAGCCGGCCGTGCGTTTTTTGAGTTAGTGATGCACGGCGCTCACATCATAAAGCGCGAAAATTTATTTTAATTTATGTTCTAATCGTGTTTCACCCCAGGAAGTGGAGAAATCGAGTTTGACGAGTTCTTACAACTGATGGGGCGCAATACAGGACGCAGCTTCGAGGAAGAGCTGAAGGAGGTTTTCCAAACACTCGATGATGACGGCAGTGGATATATCACGGATGAGGAGATCAGGATGATATTAAACGCCCTGGGCGAGAAATTGAGCGACCAGGAGGTACAGGAAATGATCAAGTTTGCCGATTCAGATGGCGACGGCCAGGTCACGTTGGAAGGTGTGTGATTCTTGACCGTTAATTTTCACGTATTTTGTTGTTATGCTATACCTGGTTTGTTATGATCAACTTCATTCCTTTTTTGTCATATTTATGACTTAGCTTGTAAATGTCACATCAATTCGCTTTGATTACTGAGCACTGTCTTGTACGATTATGGATAACGCTAAACGATCGAATAAGGTCGCCCTCTCTAACAAGCCGCCTTAAGCTTCAAGCTCTGAATAAGTCCCCCCCCCTTTCCAATAAGCGCCCCCAATCCCGGTATAACTGAAGCGTATTGCGTTAGAATATAGTTGGTCAACGTTTGTATTTGTTAGACTCATAGAAAACAACGAGCAGTCTAGATCTTTTTTAATAAAAACCAACTAGCTTCGAACTCAAACCGAAATTTATTTTTGAAAATGAGTGTTTCAAGAAATTGCCATTGTTTTTTTTTTACTAAAAACACTGGCAGTTACAGAAGCCAACCAGTTTGCAGCATTCGTGGTAGTACATGAATATCAGTTGGTTTCCATATCTTGTGTTTACATACACAAGTTTTCACACCAGGTGTTTCGCAAATAATTTCTACAGAAGCTAAAAAATATTAATAACTTTAAAGTTACCCAAGCAGTTTAAGAGGGATGCATTACAGAGCCCCCCTCCCTATAATCTCCCCAAATAGCAGTTTCGGTATTGTAAATGCAGTTGTTCATGCAATACCAACAACCTACTGATGATGTCTGGGGGTGTGGGGGGGGGCTACAGATAACTATATTATTGGTTGATGATAAAACAAGAGTGCTGCAATCAACTAGTTGACAATTGCCTTAAAAACACCATAAAGTCAATTAATTAATTAATTAGAAGTACAGTATGGATCAAATAAGTTGGTCAAAACAGTCAATTGAGACCCACGCTCCCCTTAAAGAGAAAACATAAAGATTCAAAAATTAAACTGGCAGTTCTAATTTTGAAACCTTTTTTTCAGATTTTATAAAGGTTATGACTCTTGGCAGCAAAAAATGAGGAACTGGCTACCGGCACCATAAAATATAACTTTGGTTTTACAGCATCACTATTTGTCAGTTTAGAAAAATATACAAGAGATACAGTAACTGGTACAAACACGATTGTCAAAAAGGAACAAAATTAAAGAAGTAATGCGAAAAAAGTACATTAGTTGTCAAAATGCATTAAAATAAAATTTACAGTTTTTATTAAGATTACCCTTCCAAAAAGATTTTTATAAGAACAGAATTGTATTCGTTTAAGCAATATTTGGATATTTAACATTTGTGTTGGCTTACATTTTGAGGGTAGGCATAAAGTACTAGATGTTTCTCTGATGATCAGATTTTATATACTTTCTGGATTGCAATGTCTTGTCTACTGAACACAACCATTGCGATCCTAATGACTGTCATGTTTAAAGTTCTTTAAAAAATGCGAGCATTAATTGTTAACTCTTCATTTTTAGAAGTTTGCTTGTTTCAGTGCCTTTCTTCTACTGGCCCAACAAAACTTGTAGGATGGTTTCAGTTACCATTAAAAAGTCTAACACTACTTCGATGGCAATTTGAACAATAGTTCTCTTTGAATGTGTTTGTGACTTTATATGAAGTGCTTT